>APFE030574167.1:28117-70329 GCA_000404065.3 Pinus taeda | reverse complement strand
TTGTTGTTTATGGATGATTGATCAAGTTGGAAAAATAGATGGACTTCTATTTTTGATGAAAGTGTGAGTGATCACAGTGTGAGTGATCAAGTCTATTTTTAGACTGGCTGTCAAAAATAAAAAAAGTCAAATATTATTATCTCACAATAATATTTGGACTATAAACTTTGTCTTATTCTCTTGGAGCACTTCAGTTCGAGCTACGGATGTGGCACATGCAATTGCATGAAGGAAATACGTGGTTCTTATGAGTTAGTTGAATATTTGCATGCATGACTTCAGTTAGAACTCAAGTGAGTTGAGTTTAGTGGACTGGAGGTGCAGTTGATGGAGTTGTGTTCAGTTTAGCTTTGTTAAACTGGGTGAATTTAGTCTAACTGGCGAATAGACTAGAGATGAGTTGGGTGAATTAGTTATTAATTAATTCACAAGTTATTAACTCATAATACAACTAATGAATACATCAGTTAACTCAGTTGCATGTCAGTGCATGTTCAGTTCATCAGGGACAGGTGTTAGAGAATCAGATTGCTATCAGTTGTGACTATAGTTGTGCACCAGATCTTGCACAAATCAGGGGATTGAGTATGCCAATGAGTTTGCACGTATTGTAGCTTGTTCTCACGTGATTTAGCCAAGGAAAGACGTGGCTGCCTTGGAATTATCACTGGTTCTTGTGCAGGTATTGAGCAGCGGAGGCAGGCAAGCAGCGGAAGGGATTTGAGCCAGTGATTGATTCAGATCTGAGCTGTATTGTGTGTAACAAGTGGAGCTGGTACTGGATTTCTTGTGATAAGCATTGTACTTTGTAATGTTACATGACTCAATCATTAATATACAGATAGTTGGGGTTTTTAGCGAGATGCTTTCCCCGGGATACATACTGTGTTAATGTGTGAATGCTCTTGATGTTTTATTGTTATTGATGCTGCTATATTGATGATCAACGTAGAGGAGCTTATGTATTGTGTATGTTTTCCGCAATAGTACATGATCAGGATAATCTATGTTGAATATGTGTTAAATTATTCAAAATTTCTACAGTCTTTCTCCTCAAAGTCACTAAATAAACTTTTATCATCGGTCATGTGGAATGAGGCTCCACTATCAAGATACCAACCACAACCCATCATCGATGACACCATGCATGTGATGAGGGTAAATTCCACTTTGAACTGAGAGGCTAGTGCCTCACCTTTCGATCCTTCTGAGGATCCCTTCTTGGACTTCTTCAATGGGTAATTAGTCACATAATGACCCATCTTGTGACAATTAAAGCATCTCACTTTAGACTTGTCACCCTTCTTCCCTCCATGAGAAGAATTTGATTCGGAATGGGACACCTTCCCCTTCCCTTTTCTTTCCTTACTCGCTAAGGCCATATCTTCTTCATCATCATCCTTGGATGAAGAACCATCTCGTGTGGCCCCCCTGATCTCCTCCTGCATGAGATCCAACCACAGTGATTCCCAATCCGACAATTTCTCCCTTCCATTCACAGAGTCCTGGTAGCTATTCCAACTCTTTGGAAGGCCAAGGAGAGCGAGGCTCACCATATTATCATCGGAAATAGTTATTCCCACACTTCCAAGCTCATCTCTACAGGTGGCAAGCTTGTTCAGATATGTGGAAATAGTATCGCCATTCTCCATCTTTATTCTTCGAAGCTTATCCTTGAGCGCCAATTTCCTTTGGTCGCTATTGTTCTGGTAGAGGTCCTTCAATGTCTTCCACATTGAATATGGAGTATCCTTCCCATGGAGACTCGAGACAATATGGTCTCGAACTCCCTCAAGGATGATTTGTCTCGCCCTCGCCACACACTTCTTCCATTCAGCCAACTCTTGTGCATTAGTTGAACCTAGCTTTGGGATTTCTTGATCAATGAAATCCTTCAAGTCATTGTCTTCTAATACAACCTCCATGTGATCTTTCCATGCTATGTAATTCGAGCTGCCTTCCAAGGCATACTCAAGTCTCAAGCCATAGAATGCCATTGGCCAACCTTGAAGTATGATAAGAATTTGATTTGCACCTGCAACCTTGAACTTCAAACTTCGAATTCTCTTCTCTGTATACTATTCACTGCTCCGATCAACTTAGCTTTGATACCACGTAGAAATTATGACTGTATATTAACCTGATTATGCAATATAACTAAAGAAAAATACTTAATCTACTTCTACAATCAAACTTACGGAAGCTTAATCGATTTGAGCAAGATCAAACAGAACACATATAATAGAGAAGAAGAATCAATACACATGAAACATAGAAGAATACTCTGGGGAAAGCCTAAGCTAAAAACCTCGCTATCTGTATTATCATACAAGGTGGAAATACATCAATATTACACAAAGCTTTATCTCTCACAGCTATCCAGCTCTCAGTACAATCCTCCTGGATGCTCACAGGCAAACAAGGCTTCTCACAAACCTTCTCCACTGCCCTCCAAGCCTCCTATTTCCTTGCACAGTTTTCCCTGGGTGATCCAGCTATTACCTAGTGTAACACTAATATCACACAGTGCTCCAACACACTGTCAGAACTACGCAATCCTAAAGGAACCTTACCTTAACTGCTTGGATGAGTTTCCTTTATAGGAAAGCACATGCAACTTATAGTAACCTGTCCTTGACATTTAGCTCAACTAGGTCTTTCTCAAAATAGACATGTATGATTTTCTGATGAGAGAATCTGCATTTGGTAAAACAAAAATGCTTGCATTTGGTCCAAAAAAAAATCAGCCTTCAATGGAAAGAACATGGGCATGTCGTAGCATTTGGGGTTTTCAATATTTAATTGATCATTGTGTTCTTATGATAGACACATGTTACGACATCATATATTGCATTCAATCAATAGAATTGGTTTCAATGAAATGCATAGAAGGAAGGGAGGATACCAAAATCTTACCTTTTAAGGAGGCATTTTACTTCTGCAATTAGCTTTATTCATAATATCTCTTTAAATATCAGTGGAGAGGAAATCCAATGCTTTTTGCAATATGAACTTGCCATGTTGTTGTCCCCTGTTGAAAATTATTCATTCTCCTCCCATTTATTTCATTTCAGGTTTCATGAGGCATGCCAAGAGATAAGAAGATCAGATTGTTGGACAAGTAGGCCCCCCTGTTTTCATGGGAGCATTTTCATTGTTGGGTCTGGCTATGACTTCCTCTCTTGAAGTTATTTTTGGGTGTGTAATCTCAAATCCCATTGAAGTTATCAGACAAATTGGTAGTATTGTGTCAATTTCATTATCCATTTTTGTGGTTGCCCTGCCAACACTAACACCAAATATAGCATCCAATGTAGTGGCACCTGCAAACGTGTTGGTGAACCTCAGTCCTTCTAGGTTTAGTTTCAAACATGGCACTTTACTGACAACTATTATAGGAATTGTTCCAAAAGAGTGAAACAATGATAGTTGAAATTCCACAAATTCAACCAAAAACAAAGAAAAATATCTCTAAGCAAGAAAAATAGGTGGTTATTTCCCTACCTATAAATGATACAACTTGTTGTAAAGGGTAAACTAAAATTGATATACTCAAAATTGGTGAAAACTCTGTTTGGATTCCCCATGGCCAACCAGATTGGTACTTGGACCAAATCTAATAGGCCAAAACATGCTACTGTGTTCCGTATCGAGAATGCTTTTGATTGTGGGAGTAAGAAATTTCCAAAATTAAGTTTCTAGTTATCTAGCTTTACTACATTAAAGCAAGATTGGATTGATTGAGATGTGGGTTGAGAGTGATCCAAATGTTATATTTTGAGATCAAACAATTAAGAATCCATACATTGGAACGTAAAAAATGTATATGAGCATTAGAAGATTACTAGTTATTATAACATCACACTTGAGTTTGTCTTTAGTGCCAATTCAAATTCTATTTGTGCATTTTAATCTTAATTGAAATTGGACATTTTAGTTGTTTTTAGTGTCAATTCAAGCCAATGGGAGTTTTCATTGTTCCACTCCTTTGGAGTGTTAGATACAAGAGAATTGCCTAACATTCAAACTTCATTTCAGATTACAAATATAAATTAGTTGGTTCTAATAATTGAGATCATGGCAGAAAAACATGATCTAAGCTTTATCTAGAGAACAACTTCCATTTCTAATTTCTGTAACCAAATATTGGAAGGTAAACATTTAATTTTAGCATTTGAATATTCCTAAGTATTATAAAATCATACTTGATTTTGTCTTTAGTGCCAATTCAAATTCAATTTGAGCACTTGAATCTTACTTGAAATTGTAACATCTTAATTGTTGTTTTAGTTTCAATTCAATCCAATGGGATCTATCATTGTTTCACTCCTTTGGAAACAATTCCTAGAATAGTTGTCAGTAAACTTCCCCATTTGAAAGTAAACCAAGGACTGAGGTTTGCCAACGTGTTTGCAGGTGCCACTACATTGGCTGCTATATTTGTTGTGAGTTTTGCTAAGGCAACCCCAAAAATGGATAATGAAATTGGCACAATACCACCAATTTGTCCGAGAAATTCAATTGGATTTGATATTACACACCCAAAAATAACTTTAGGAGAGGAATTTATAGCCACACCCAACAATGTAAATGCTCTCATGAAAATAGGCGTACCTACTTGTCCAAAAATTTGATCTGTTTGGCTCTTGGCATGCCTGGTGAAATCTAAAATCAAATAAATTGGAGGAGAATGAATAATTTTCAATAGGGGACAACAACATGGTTATTTCAAATTGCAAAGAGCATTGGATTTCCTCTCTACTGATATTTTAAGAGATATTATGAATAAATCTAATTGCAAAAGTAAAATGCCTCCTTAAAAGGTAAGATTTTGGTATCTTGCCTTCCCTCTATGCATTTCATTTTCACAGAGAAATGAGCCTTCAAAAACATTGCAGTTTGCACACTTGCTTCGATTGCAAGATGATAGATCAAAAATTATGAGGGCAAGGTCAGAATGGAGGCCAAAGGCAAAGTTCAACCTTCACGAGCTTCCTTGACCTTATATTATGCAGTGTACATACATGTATACTTAGTGATGCTTTATTCAATCCTCATTCTTATTGATACTTATTTGTGATGTGATGTTGTTTGTTCTATGTATGGTCCTACAAATGGATGAAGGATGGATCTATGACTTGATGCATTATTGCAGGCTTTTGTCAGATCTAGCAATCCTTTTTGTTAGACTTTAGAATCAGGTTTTTCATCTCACAGTGTCAGCCTGTGAGTTTAAATATTCTAGTTGGGTTGCCCAGAAAGGAAGTACTTAATTCACCACATTCCTTCTCCTTGTCGTGGCATTTAGAACAAATGCATCTTTATAGTTTAACTCTGGTGAAGGTACACTATATTCTATTTGGAACTCCTTTGATTCATTTTTGACTTAGAAACAGTTGAAAGTTGAATAATATGCTTACACCCATAACATAGCAGAGAATAAATGCGTATATAACAGGTTGGGTCAAATGCCAATATATTTGGCCATGTATTTGGACATTGTGAGGAATAAATATGATTTTTTGTTTTGTTTTGTAGTTGAGGTGGCCAATCTGATCTCTAGAAACCAAATTAGTAATCCATGCATCAAGCAGGGGGTGTAATACCTGGTTCCGCACTCAGTCTCCGCCTTTGCCGATGCTCTAGGCAAGTAAGGATGCAGGGGTGTGCTCTGGGCAAGCAGCGTGCTGCAGGGGATTCTGGTGGATTCAATGATGAGCACGGCATGTAGGGAATCAAATTCAAATTGAGCGCAACCTTGAATTTGGCGAGTTAATAACAGGCAACGAGTTAGGAGCATCGACGAGTTAATGCATGCTGGTGGAATGATAACGAAGTAGGTGAAGCACGGTAACAGAGAGGGTTTCCGGCAATGTCATTGTACTTCTAACAATGTCAAATCAATGATGAAAAAATGCGCTTTTCAGATGACTGGAATCTCTGAAAAGTCACACTATAGCCTACTTCCTTATTATATATGTGCAATATTTGAAACAAATGTGAATCGACCATACTCATGTGAGAATAATTAAAATGGAATTGTCAGTGTTAATTTATTGTTGTTTCTATATAAAAAAGGGAGTTGTCTATAATGCGATTTTTTGGAAATTCCGGTGACGAAATCTGGCGGAAGAAATTGAGGTTAAATTTTGATTTGTTGCAGTTAAAATGGTTTTTTAACTGCATATTTGGATTCAGCACCCTGAAAAACTCCTGGGACGCTTTGATTGTGCAGAAACTAGCTATCAAACTTGCGATTCCAATAAATTGCCACCGGATTTTGACCGGAAAAACCCACCTGAAAAGCTTTCAAAAAGTCGCATTATAGACAATGCTATAAAAAAGACGTATTGTTTTATGAGTTATTGCCACAAGCTAGCTCAGGGAAACTTCTATCATAATAAATACACGTAAAACCTTGATTCTAGCTTAGTTCTAAGGAGTGGGCTAGTAATTCTATATGACATATTAATTTTTGATGAGGAAGTCAACATTATTCAGTGAAGATTATGGTTTTGTATTGAGAATGGTTCCACTTTTAGCATAAGTTCAGCGTATTCTAATATGTTTTCACCATTTTTTATTTGATCCAAAATTTTAGAAAAAACTGAAATATACTTTATCTTTTTTTGTCCCAACCCAACTTGAAATAATTTTCTGCATTGATCGGTCTAAAATTCATTTAATATCTTGAACAGTTTTTTATGGTAAAGTTCCTTGCATATACATGAAACTCTTATTCACAAAATTTTATATAATTTAAAATCAAATTTACTCAAAAAGAGAAAGCAAGTCAAATACTACCATTAAACTTATTTGACCTCCTTTTTTTTTGCTATTACGTGTTTAAAAAATCTATTAACACAAATTCCAATAGGTCAAAAATTTAAATATAAAATGTTTAAATTTAATAATATTTAATTATTAAATACAAGTAAAACTTAATAACATCTTACAATAAATATTAAAATAATTTAAAAATTACATAGTACCTTAGTTAAAGATTTCTTTGTGGCAAACCCATAAATTCATATACATGCATGGAACTATGCCAATAAACCACTATATTAAGTGTTCCTATCCTATTACAATTAATTATATCTTTTTACTAATTATATTTTCTTAAATTAAAATATGTTTTCTTTAATTATAATATTTTCATAATTATTTAGTGTTTTAAATTAAACATACATTTTTTAATTTTAATTTATATTATATAATATTCAAACTACAGTTAATTAATATGTTCCATATTGTTTTAAACAATTAAAATTTTATATTTTAATCTTTTTCAAAGAAAAAATGTTTTCTTTAGCTAAAATATTTTCATAATTATTTAATTTTGCAAAATAATATGATAAGCTATAAATAACTAATATATTTAAAAAAAACAGCTATAGTTTTTGAAAATATTCATGGAAATAATTTTTTATACTTCATGATAAAGATTAATAAAAAATTATTATGGTTCTTGGGTAGGATTAGATTCTCCACTACACAATGCGAAATTACAAATAACAAAATATCTTAATTTACCAGTGAGTAAAATATAAATAGACTAGATTTCAAAATAACGAAATATCTCAATTTATAAATCAGTAAAATCTAAATAATCCAGATTACAAACCTTAACAATAATTTGAATTCAATATTTTTACTTTAATGTAACTATATTTAAATAGCACTTATTATATATATAAATAAATAATTAAATTTTTACATACATCATGGGAAATAGCGCTACCAATCCCATCAAACTTTCTTGAAAATATGCATTGAAGATGAGATACGTTTGGTGATCTCAAATATGAGGATGGATTTTAGCCAAATCCAACATCATGGGTTTTGTCCTCATTTTGATAGCTTGTAATAGACTGATGGAGACAATATTAAAACTCAATCAATAACATGTTCCTTCAAATACTAAAGCTATTGACATATCATAGGATAAAGTGTCCTTTGGAACTAGCAGTATCTTTGTAACTTAGAACTCCACATCACCCTCATAAGCCTATATTTTATAATTATTAAACACCTCAGACACTGTTTTCATTAATAGTTTGTCTCATAAAGTAAAAGATTTACGGTGGATGTACAAGCAATGGACAAAAATAAGAATGGTAGAATACTCATCACTCTCAAGTTTGTCTCTCATCATGTCCTCTCTACATACCTTTTATACTTTAAACCCCATATTCCATCCAACTTCATGAAATTGAGGTCAATACTATTATTTTTAATCGAGTTAATGTTTGTTAGGGAAATTTATGGATATTTGTGAAATGTTGAGTTTTACATGATATCTAAAGCTTTGATTGACTAGAATTTTGATCCAAGTGGATATTGGTGGCCGTACCTATTCCACTTGACCCTCAACACTATCTCTTTCAGTTTTTTGGTTTCCTTAACTGTAGCACAATTTACTATTTTTGGCAGTTTTTCGCGCCATGCACTTCCGGAGCCGTTTTGAGGCCTTAAACGACATTTTTAGGGAAAACAGAGAGACCGGAAATGTCACAAACCAACTTGCCCATTTGTTTTCGAACCTCTCTTTGAGATCTTCGAAATGAAGTATTATGATAGCCAAATGAAGATCGTATGCCAAAGTTATGACCCCAGGAAATTGATGTACCAATTTACCCAAACGGGGCCCATAGTTTTGGCGCTTCATCTCATAGGGTTAGGTTTTCGGATGTTTAGGGTTTTCCATTATTTCTCAATAACAAATAGGCCTTTGAGCCTCATTGTAACACAGTTCAGAGGCATGTAGCCGCCACATCTCTCCTCGGAGATAAGCTAACATCACCTGAGCTATCTTATTTCCATTCTGTTTGTAAGCATAGTTCAGTGTTTTTCCATTAATGAAATGAAGTGTTTTTCTGCCACATCTCCGTGTTTATGATTATATCTGCAAGTTATTGTGTTCTTGTTTAAGTTCGGATCAAATTTCCAAGTTTCTATTTTTTTTTTTTTAATTCTTTGTTTATTTTTTCCAATGTTTTTTTGGTTGTTATAATGTACTAGCCTAAAAGTTTAGGTTTGTTGTAATGTTGGTTGTTTTATTTCAAAATGAATTTTAAGTTTTAAAAGAATAGATATGGAGAGCTTTTTTTATATAAATGTTTGGATTTTAAAAATTGTAGTAAGTTTTATTTATAATTTTTTGGATTTTGTTTTGTTTTTAATAGGTTGAAAGATTTTTTAAAGTTTTCATTTTGCATAAGTTTGTTTGTTTGTTTTTTTCTTTTTTTGAATGTGATGTTTAATATAAAATGAATTTTATAATGATTTGGAGTTTAGGGATATATAGTGATTTCAATTTTTGCAGTTTGGAGTTCAACGATGCTTCCATAAACCTCACAACAGATCAAAGTAAAATCCTATAATATTTCAGTTTCAAGATGAGTAAGGAAACTCAACCTTTTAACATCATAATCATCTCAATTTCCTAAATGGCCCATGGCTTAGACACATTGCAAATGGAGGACAAATGAATGTTCTATACATTAGTGATTGTTAAAGTTTCATATGGTTAAGTATTACCACACTAGCATCTTTTGAACCAACGAGATTATGCCATGTATATAAAGCAAAGAAACAAACACATTAACTTAGAAACAAAGGGAAGAATGGTGAGACAGGTCATAGATTCAGGAACGGTCAAATCACCTTGATGATATCAACATGTTGACATGTTGAATATGTGAACCAATCAAAACTTGCCATGTAAAATTGTGGTATGAGCAATGAATAACTTGGGAGGGCATATCGTAGCTCTACACTAAGTTTCCTTGCAATTATAGCTACAACAAACTTTCTTCTTGTGTGGGGTGAAATTACTTGCTACACACAACAACATTGTACACTCCACGAGGTGTCTAGAGTTCCTTTATTTGAAAAAAAACTTTATGTCTTTATACACTAAACTTGAAGAGGATTTCACTAGAGTTTTAAATGCCTTAGGTTTGCAAGCACTCGGTAGAAATTTTTGGGTTCTAAATTTTCTCATTTCAAAAATCATCTTAGGCAGTCAATTTCTAGATTTAATTACATTTTAGTAACATTTCAACCCTATGAAGTAGGCAAGAGTATCTAGAATAGAAATGTTACAAACTCGTAAGGAATGAAATATGTGCACTAATGCAAGGTGACACCATTAGGCACCCATCCATGATAACCAAGAATACTCTCAAATGGTAGGAATGTTATAAGCAATGTGACATCTCCCAATCAAAGAACTCCAAATGGTAGTTTTCCATCATCATGTCATCACAATGACATTTTTGTAGTAGGAAGATGTTTTAACCAATCATATTCTTCCATGTGGTAGGATGACATCAGTAAAGTGTAAGCCAACAGACTACGTTATTCATCGAGGTTGCCACATGGAAAAAAAGGTACCATCAATTAAGTAGAGTTTAAGAGGTCATTTCTCCTTCAAAAATTGGTAAGTATTAAAAAGGGTGAAGTTGAACTAAGACTAAAGTGCATTATATTTGGTTTTTGGGTTTGTGGAACTAGGGGGATTGGAATCTTATTATTATCATGTTTAAAATTTCCCCTAGTATACACCCCTTAGGTTAGCAATATTTCAAAGTATTAATAACATAAAGTAAGTATTGATGTAAAATGAAATATATATGCTATTGTAGTAATGACTTGTAGTGCACCACATAGATATCAAGTACAAGTAGAGAGTGCCCATAAAACATAACATCAATACACTTGGAAATGTTATTATGATAATATGGGAGGATGTTATCACATCATCCTTAAAAATTTCACTACAAAATAGATCTTCATAAATATTTTGGTGTAAGGTATGGATATAGATATTTTCTTCCCTCTCTCCAACTAAGCATGACAAGTATATGATATAAATAACATTATCTTATAGAAATGGCCCACAAAATATGACATTGGTACCATGGATGATGTTAGTATCAAAGTGAGAGAAAATGTTATCATAAAGATAACAATTACAATATAGAAATGGCCCACATGATATGAAATTAATGCCATCAATGAAGCTAGTATCAAAGTGAGTGAAATTGCTATCATATCAAACCAAACACTTGCATTCAATGCCAAAATTTAATAAAGTATTTAGTGCAAAATAGAAATATGTTCCTTCATTTTGTAACAAGTTATGATTAATTGTGGAGTCCACACAAATGTGTGTGTATGCACATGTGAAGAAAGAATCCAAATTGGAGTGAACTAAGAAATTTGTTCATTGTAAACTTGTTTTCTTTTTTCTTTTATACCACAATAATTAACATGTCTTAATGAGATCAATAAAGAGATATAATATGTAGTTCTTGGTTTTTTTGTTGTGTAAATATGTTTGTATAGTCAATAATTTATTTTATTAATGACAAAGTGGTTAAAAGGTTGGATGTACATTTTAAGTTCTCTTTCACATACTTCGAATGTGTCAAACACTTTTGCTTTTACTCATTAAAGATGTGGACAAATAGTGCAAGTGTAATACCCTAGTTCTGAACCTTGGAATATATTAGATCAAATTATGCATAAATTGTAGGCAACTTTATAAAGACAACTTTCAAGCCATGCAAGCTTAAGTAAATGATCCTACTTATAAATATCGTAAATTTTCTTGTATGGATTCCTAGTGCAAAGCTCAAGGTCAAGGCTCAATTAGTGAATGACTAGTGTTGAGAGTTTTAATTAGCGGTTAAACCTCATAATATTTAATTGTCAACCCGGAATCGTAAACACGAGTTGTACTGCATTTTGGCTCAAGATTAAGTTTCGAGTATGTAATTTTCCTTGATAATGATCGTTAAGTATAGAATGGTAAAAACACTCTTCTATCAATTAAGTAAACTATCACTCATCTCACTCTCATAAAAGAATTATTCACTTTAACATAAGAGTTCTAAAGGAAATCAATTTAACTCAATCCATTTCTGTTTCTTATTCTAAATTTCTGCAATAAAAAAACAGACCCACTGAAACAAAATAATTAATGAAATTGAATCTAAGCACAATTCTTGAAGTAAAATATTTTCAAAAAAGGAAGTTCAAACTCTAATGATTCAAAAGGCAGAAGCAAGCAATCGTCAAAACCTAATCTCTAAGAAATCAAAATGCAATGCTACAACTTGAAAAGAAAACCAAAATAAAATCCTGAACTGTCAAACTAGACTATTCTTGTTCAGAAATAAAATGCATTCAAACCATACTTATGTTGCTACAAAGATTGATTTTGAAATTAATTTAAATCGATCTATTGTTGCTTAAAGGAAAATGAAATCTCAACGAAATGATATGGGTTTATGAACGAAATTGAATTGATGTCACATTGATATGAAATCAGTCTCTATGCTATTGTATTTGGAATAGAAATCAAACTTATCCTATCATGCTACAGTAAAACTAAACTGTCCTGTGATATCTCAATGACTCAAATTGATGCTCCGAATTAAATGCTTTGAACGAAATAACATTTCTTGAAATGAATCACACGACTTAAATTAAACAATCATAATGCTTGAAAGAAATCACACAATTCAAAGTGCGGAAATGAAGAACACAACACCTATCGTTACCAAACACGAATTCGTTTGCAATTACAATCAAGACCTTTCAAACCATAAATCATTCACTCGAATACACACAAAATATTTATATTCAGACTCACAACATACATCAAACCTCAGAAATCGTTATGTTCTATATCGTGAATGCTCCCATTACAAATATAAATATGCTCAACTCTAACACAAGAAACATAGTATGACTCTGTATTAAAATATGAGTGCAGATTATATAATGAATTGGCAATTCATAAACTCAGGAAAATTCTTCTATCGTTCAATTTATAATGCAATGATAGCTAAAGGCTGGGAAATCAAACCACACATATTACAAAATCACACAAGGAATGTTTGCAACTGTTAGCTCAATGAAAGCTTACACTATAAAATCACACACCTACTTATCGTATCAATTAATCAAGCTTAGTTCCAGAGGTGGTGGGCCCTCCCACACCTGGATTAAGCTAACTTACTACAATGAAAGAGAGATTTAAAGCATTAAAAACATGGCTCACAATCAACCACGCTGACAAACGTTCTAGTTCACAACTTGGAAATAGCCATATGCATAAAACTTCGAAACAAAGTTTTGAAACAAATCACATAGATCAATGTATCTTGTTAGCACACTCTAGCATTGTATTCTATTGCATCGACCTTTATAGGAAACTAATTAAATGTAAAACTAACAACGAATCTAACTATGACAATCTTCAACAACTAAAACTAATCTCAACATATTCGATTTGTTTCGAATCGGCTTTGCCTTGCTTGGAACAAATTGTTTCCCTTTGAGATAACTGACTGCTAACATTCGAGTCGTCTGCTTCGATTCCGATCTAGAAGATCTTCAACTTTGAAAGCATCGAGCTCATCGTAACAAAATCTTCTTAAGCTGTGTACATTGATCTTCAAGAAGTCAAAAAAGAATGTAGGAAAAGTCCACTTGGCCACTACCTTCTTGAGTATAGATCAACGACCGGTTGTTTGAGTACGAAAACGAGAATGATGTTGATGAAAAGGAATCCTTTCCATCCTTGTGCTGACCTTCCAAGCCTGCCACTAATCACTGGTAAACCCATAAATAGATAGTTAGCATATTAAGAATATGACTCAAATTCCACTTAAACTTAATCATATAACAAAACAATGCTAGTTAGATGCATTTACCTATGGTCATATATGAGCAAGGTTTAGTTAGTAATGTAGGTGGAAGGAGTACTTTTCAGACAAAAGACGGTGAAAATAGGGGTGAAAAGCAGAAAATTTGGGGACAAAAATGGGCGCCAACAACTAGTCATGTATGATGTTAATATACATATATGGACCATTTCTTAAGTTTTTCATGGTGAATCAAAACTATGTAAATACTAATCATGGATTGTACCATATAAAGGTCAAAGATGACAATAAAGAGCATGAGAGGGGCTATAATTCCACTAGATGGGAAGAGAAAAGGGAGCCTATGGTAAAATAAAGCCTATATTGCCAAGTGTCAACCTTAGAACTCATTGCTTTCTATCATGTGCCTTGAAGGAAGCCATCCACCTTCTTTGACTTATCAATTAGCACTGAATGCATGTAAGGGACTAGTAGGGAAAGTCATTTCACTTGGTTACAAGAACAAGGCATTATAAGGAAAAAACCTTGTAGTGAAGGTTTTTAGGGAACCTACCCGAAAAATTTATCCCTTCTCTATTTAAAGTGGAGGTTGCTGGCAGAGGTGGGGGGCCACAAGTTTTTCTTGTGAGGGTTTTACATTAGTGCACTAAATCATCACGACACACCAATGTGGTCACAAACATAGTTCAATGGTGCTAAACTAACAAGATACAATATCAATCAATATTATTATAAAATGCTAAAATATCAAAATTTTCTTATAAATGAAAGAAAATGCATATTAGTGCTCCATAATAAATTAAGAGCACCAATGTGTGTTTTAAGGACACGTTGGATTAGGTTAGAAGCATTGGTTATTCAATAAGGAAATTTAATATAAAGAAAGCAAAAAATATAACTCGTGTGCTTAGAAGACATAACTACACCAGTGCATATAAAATATTGGCACACAATAAAACATTAATGTTGTGCTTAATAGTACTATAGCCTCAAGTGTTTTTAACATAAAACCAAAAATCTAGTTGATGCATTACGAATATAACCATCCATTGCTGTGAATATGTACACAAAACACACTGCATATTCAAATTTTTTTCTTACAATTTTTTTTTTTTTTAAATAGTAGATTGGTGCGTATCAGTGCCCCATAATGCACTAGTACGTCTTACTATCAGGGGCACTACGATAGTGTAAAATTTACAAAAAAATTAGCAAACCAAATTGCATTATCACATTTCTTTTTGTGTTTTCAGCCACTCACAAACACTGATGATCACCTTCCTTCTACAGTCTCCCTGTTAGCAATACTCTACAATGTTACTTCCTTTGTTTCATGGTTTTTCTTGATCAATTCGATTAATTTTTGAATTTTGGAAGATAGTGCACATTTTTACTTTATTTTTATCTATGAGATTACCATATCTCCTTGGGTTGGAAGAGACCAAGTAAATCATTTGTCACCTCTTTATTTTCAATTTCACCGGATTAAAATTTACAGTTGGACTTACATTTGGCCCTCTTTTACATTTAAAAAAGAATTAATATGCACAATGTGCTTCACAGGTTCGACTTGCACCAAGCTCAATTGTGCAATCTATGATTTTATAGCAAGCATTATGTGTTGTGCATTTGGCTAGACACCTCATTACTAATGCATTATAAAAACACAACACTTTGCTCATATTAGTTTTTTTTTAATGAAAAAATAGACATCAATGCTCCAAACAATAGGGAGCATCGAAAATACTATTTTGCATTAACGATGCATCTCATATTAGAAGAGGCATCATCTTTGTAATAAACCTACATTATGGAGAATAAACCACACTACTGCACCATATTGATGCATCACATTGTAATAAATCCACCAATGCACTAATGAACATGAAGAACCTTCAAAATAATAATGCTTCTTGTGTAATGTAACATATCGATGTGTTTCATGACTACATTAGCACCAATATGTCAAAGAACATGCTGCACCATGAAAATGGTGATGCTTGCTTTCAGATATAATTCCTCATAGCTTGTTTGTATTATCTATTGAAGAAAACACACATTACAACTTTTCGGCTATAGATATACATTTTTTTGTATTTTATTTAATAAACAAATTATTATATAAGTTTGTTTAATGACTCAATTAGCACCGATGTGCCAAATAACATGAAGCATTGTGAAAGATTGATGCTTGTTTTATGATGGAATGCATTAGAAACTATATGCATTATCTACTAAAGGCACATCAATTACTTTACCACATTATTTTTTGCAAACATAATTTAATTTCGATTTTTTATAAATGAAAAATGTTGATATATGTATGTATTTTATAATTTCAATACATGTGCCTAAAAATATTTGTATGTGAATCAAAGATGACAAAGCGTGGAAGTAGCAACAATAGTAGTAGGTCAAAACATACATCTTTATATAAGAGTGGGAGACTAGAGAGAGGGAGAGGGAGATGGTCCCTTGCTCTATTACACCTCATTCTCATGCTCATTTGAGGAATGTTGAGTCCCTTGTCAAGTTTATGAGGAGTTTGTATTCCTTAAAGGGAACTCTTCCTTTTAACAACAGTTGATCCGCCATTATGATCATGTTAGGAAATCATTCAAGATCAATCTTGGTTTGTGGTATCAACCCAGAAAGGAGGATATTTATTTTATCACTAGGTTGTCCAAGAGATGGAAGGTATGGCCTTAATTCCTTAATATACCACCAAACATTGAAAGAGATATACAGTTAACATATGTGCAAAGGTATGTAAGGGCGGGCATTGTTGACACTACAAAATTCTAAATTCTTGGTGGCTAGTTGTGGATAGGTGAATTTGGTAAGGAGGAGATTAAGTGCATGTCCCTTATTGTCGTTGCATCAACACACCTTACCTCTAATGGGAAGCATATTAGCTATCCTTTAATTTACTATGTATATTTCTTAGTTTAGAGGCCCTAACTAATTAAGTGGTCAAATATATTTTTGCTAGAATTTTGTTTTTCTTTGGATAATCATTGCTCTATTTTTGATGGGTAGTTATTCTTCCTATTTGTTTAAAAGTCATTTAATTTATTTTTTGAGAAGTTTTGTGCCACTCGATCAACAATACCTTGACTCCTAGGCATATGAGTAATGCATATATGCACATGTGGGGGTAGTTGGCTCCTAAGGCGGGGTCAGATGGAGTGGGCATGCACTCTGGTTGGTAGAGAGATTTGTGATTTCTTGTTTTGAGCGGATAATTTTATCCTTGATCTTGTATAATTTTTAGACTAGAGAGGATGTCCAAACATCTTATGTATGTAGTACAAGGCACCGAATACCAAATTCTAAAGATAATCTTATAGTTATGTTTTAGTAAATATAATACATATTTTTTGTCTTAAATTTTTTAATATTATATTATTTTTGTATACCTTATTTATACCTTTTTTAAACAAAAATGAGTATGTGTTTATTAAATCTGTGTCCGTTCATAGCCAAAAAAACCCAAAGATACATATTCCAAGACTAAGCTCAGCTGGACATTCATATTATATTTCCTGCAATATCTAACTACAAAGGCCATAACTGATAGAGAACATTCCTAGACATTTTACGTAACACTTGCAAGACTAATTACATAACACGAGCAAGCCAAAGAAAACATTCCAAAAATTAGAACTAGACAAACATAATCAGTCACTATTACTTGTAGGTAGATTAAGGTCAAAATCGTGAGTCCTACTGACATCCTAATGATGAGCATTAGTCCTTTGAGATTCCTTAAACTGCAGTTCCAATAGCATGCTTCTCAAGGCATCCACTTCATCATAAAATTGAGAATATTTGAGTTCGAGGTTCTGCAGCTCATCTGTTAGTACAATGCAGGAATGGGCAAGTTAACATAATTGAATTTGAAACGCACATTCAACCTTCGAGAGGGATTTATGAGTAGGGCTATCCTCTAAGGAATTCATTCTGTTGTAGTAACGATCATCCTCAACTTTGATAATTGAAGAGAATGGTTGCAGCCTAATGCAAATAGAGCTATCCCCACACAATAAAGGTGAAAGGTGACCAAAACAACCTCGAACATGCCTTTCTCTTGTAGAATTACTTCAAGTGTCAGAACAAATTTGAGCAAGACCCTTTGAAAGAACCCCCCAAATACCAATTACAGGCCTAAGGCCTCTTCCAAGACCGATAGTCCAGGAGAGGTGAGCTTGATCAACATATTAGAAACCAACTAAATTAACAAGAGAAAAGTTAGAATTACCTTGGAACAACCAAAGTCGCCACTGACCAAAAGGGGAGAGAACAAGTTTCCTAGGACCCTAATTCCCCTCTAAGCCAATGATGCCAGAACGCCAGAAGTCTCACAAATAGAAATGAGGAGCTTGCATAATCACCAACGTGAGGAGAGATTGGAACTAAGAGAGGAGCTAAAAGGTCATTTCGTCTATAAGTTATTCTACGCCCTTATTAAAGTGCTAAAGAACACATAAATAATGGTGCGTATAACTCTTGTAAGTATATTTATTTACATCTTATTCCTATCAATTTTTTATGCAAATACTTTCTTAAAATATGTTTTCAAAGATTTTAATTTTGTTTGGTTTCCATATGAAGCTTAAAATGAAAAATCACTCCAAATATATATATATATAATCCATGGCATAAATATTGCAACTCTATCCAAAAATTATGGCAACAAATTTGAGGTAGTTATCAATATGGCATAAAGGCTACAATGACCTTCAAATTCTAGTCCAATCAAATGTTTGAAAAATAAATTTTGCAATAATTTTTTTTTCAAAATTAAACAATATTAGTTGCATAGATCAATGCTAAACTAGTAATGATCAACAAGCAAATCGATTGCTATAGCCTTGCCTTGACAAGAACTAATAATATAGATTTTCATATATCATAAATTGTTATTTAAAAATGTTTTTATAAACATGCAATTAATCTAACTTAATATTAAATCACATTGTAACTCATGTGTACAATAACATCTTTTTAAAGCAAGTATACCAACAACAAAACATGTGTAGAAGATTCCAATTACTTTTAAGTTGTTTAACCTTTTCCTAATTACCATATCTTTTCAAATATTATAACCATTGAACCAAAATTGATATAAATATCTACAATTTGGAAACTATGAACAAAATTTAAAATCCAATCCACATTTATTTTGTATATAGATTTTGTTTTGTCATTAATACACTATTATTGGTTGGTTGAATTGTGGTGTAATGATAAATGAGTGAAAAGTTTATCTTTATTTACTTAAGTTTAATCACTTGTACATAAATAATTATAATATTGATTAAAAGTTCAAGACAAAATAGATTAAAAATAACTTATTTAAAATTTTAATTATAAAAAAATAATATTAATTAAATAAAAATTATATCATATTTATTTTATAAATAAAAATATCAAATAAAATTATTGATATATATGATTAACTGTATACAAATTTACATGATGGGAATTTCACCCATCCAACCTACCCCATCCCATCCCATCAAACTTTCTTGGAAACATGCATTGAATATTAGATATGTTTGCTGATAAATGTGAAGATGGATCTTAACCAAATTCCATATCATGGAATTTGTCCTCATTTTGATAGCTTGTAATAGACTTTGCAATAAACAATATTAAAACTCAATCGATGACATGTTATTTATGGAAAGATCATATGATAAAGTGTCTTGCATTATCTTTGTCATTAAGAACTTCACAACACCCTCACAAGCCTATATTTTATAATTAGCACACACCTCGGAAATTGTTTTCATTAATATTTTGTCTCATAAAGTAATGGATGAAAAATGGTAAATAATGATGAATGTGAAGCTTGTCTCTCATCATGCCATGTCCCTTCGAACGCGTCCCTTCGACCAGAATCTTCAATAAGGTTTTATTTTATTTTGTTTTTTCTTCTTTATGTATTTTTTTCCTTAGGTTTCTTTGGTTGATATAATGTTTTAGTTCATAGGGTTTTGTCACATTGTTAAGTTGGTTATAACATTTTTTTGGATTGGAATTTTATCTGGGTTGAGTTGGCTGGTTATAACATTGTATATTCCATGAGGTGAGTCTAAGTCTTTTTTTAAGAAATAAATGTTTTTATATACTAGAGTATTTTGTTAGAGTTTATAATGTTTTAGGTTTTCAAGCACAGGATAGATTTAGTGTTCTACATTTTTTCATTCCAAAATCATCTTAAGCATGAAAAATCATCTTAGCCATTTGATTTCTAGATTTAATTACATTTTAGTAACATTTCAACATTATGAAGGAGGTAAGTGTATTTAAAATAGAAATGTTACAAATTTATAAGGAATAAAATATGTTTAGGAGTGCAAGATGATACCATTAGGCACCCATCCATGATAACCAAGATTACTCTTAAATAGTAGGAATGTTATAAGCAATGTGACATTTCCCAATGAAACAACTCCACATGGTACTTTGTTATCATTGTGTCATCACAATGACATTGCTGTAGTGGGAATATGTTTTAACCAATCATATTCTTTCATGTGGTAGGATGTCATTATTAAAGTGTAAGTCAGAAGACTATGTCATTCCTTGAGGCTACCACATGGAAAAAAAAAAGGTACCATCAACTAAGTGGAATTTATGAGGTCATTTCTCCTTTGAACATTGCTAAATGTTAAAAGGGGTGAACTCAAACTAAGACTAAAGTTCGATGTATTAAGTTTTTTGGTTTGTGGAACTAGGGGAACCAAAATCCTATTATTCTCATGTTTTAAGTTTTCCCTAATATATACCACCCGAGTTAATAATATTTTGAAGTATTAATAGCATAAAGTAAGTATTGATGTAAAATAAAGTCTATATGCTATTGTAATAATGCCTTGTAGTGCATCACATAGATAACAAGTACAAGTTAGAGACTTCCTATAAAGCATAACATCAAATACACTTGACAATGTTAGTATGATAATATAGGAGAGTGTTATCACATCAACCTTAAAACTTTCACTACAAAAAGGATTTCAGCATAGATTTTGGTGTAAGGTATGGATATGGATATTTTCCTCTGTCTCTCCAACTAGCCATGACAACTATGTGATATAGATAACATTATCATATAGAGATGGCCCACAAGATATGACATTGATAACATGAGTGATGTTAGTATCACAGTGAGAGAAAATGATATCATAAAGATAACAAGCAGACATGGCTCACATGATATGACATTAATACCATTAATGATGTTAATATCAAAGTGAGTGAAAATTGCTATCATATCAAACCAAACAGTTGCATTCAATGCCAAATAAAGTTTTTAGTGCAAAATTGAGATATGTTCCTTCATTTTGTAACTAGTCACGATTAAATGTGCAGTCCACATAAATGTGTGTATATGCACACGTGAAGAAAATATCCAAATTGGAGTGAACTGAGAAATTTGATCTTTGTAGTCTTTTTTTTTTCCTTTTCTCTTTTATACCACCATAATTAACATGTCTTAATGAGATAAATAAAGAGAAATACCATGTAATTCTTGGTTTTTTGGTTGTGTAAATATGTTTGTATAATTAATAACTTATTTTATTAATGATGAAGTGGTTAAAAGGTTGGATGTACATTTTAAGTTTTATTTCACATACTTTGGATGTATCAATCACTCTTACTTTTACTCATTAAAGATGTGTACTCATTAAAGATGTGGACAAATAGTCCAAGTGTAATACCCTAGTTTTGAACCTTGGAATATATTGGATCAAATTATGCATAAATTGTAAAGGCAACTTTATAATGACAACTTTCAAGCCATGCAAGCTTAAATAAATGACCATACTTCTAAATATTGTATTTTTTTCTTGTATGGATTCCTAGTGCAAAGCTCAAGGTCATGACTCAATTGGTGAATCGCTAGTCATGTATGATGTAAATATACATATATGGACCATATCTTAAGATTTTCATGGTGAATTAAAACTATGTAAATACTAATTATGGAATATAATATATAAAAGTAAAATATGGCTAAAAAGAGCATGAGAGGGGCTATGATTACACCAAAGGGGGAGAGAAAAGGGAGCCTATGGGAAAATAAAGCCTATATTGCAAAGTTCCAGCCTTAAAACTTATTGCTTTCTATCATGTGCATTGAAGGAAGCCATCCACCTTCTTTGAGTTATCAACCAACATTGAATGCATGTAAGAGACTAGTGCGGAAAGTCATTTCACCTAGTTACAAGAACATGACATTACAAGGAAAACACCTTGTAAGAAAGGTTTTTAAGGAACCTCCCTGAAAAATTTATCCCTTCTCTATTTACAATGGAGGTTGCTAGCATAGGTGGGAGTACACAAGTTTTATTTTGCAGATGGTTTTATCTCAATGCACCTAAATCATCACGACACATCAATGTGTTCATAAACGTAATGCATTGGTGCTAAACTAATAAGACCCACTAATAATCAATATTATTATAAAATGCCAAATATCAATTTTTTTCTTATAAATAAAATAAAATACATACCAATACTCCACATTAAATTAAGAGCATCAACGTGTGTGTTAAGAACATATCAGATCAAATTAGAATAATTGGTTATAAGGAAATTTAATTTAAAAAATCCAAAAAACGTTTAACTAGTGTGCTTAAAAAATGTAATTGCACCAGTGTGTATACAATATTGGCACACAAAAAAATATTAATGTTGTGCTTAATAGTATTGTAGCCTCAAGTGTTTTTAACATACAACAAAAAATGCAATCGATGTGTTATGAATATAACCATGCATTGGTGTGAAAAGATGAAGATAACACACTACATATTCAAATTTTTTGCTTGTAAAACAAAAAACTTATATTTTAAAAAATAACATATTGGTGTGTGTTGGTGCCCATAATGCACTAGTGCATCTTATTGTCAAGCACACTATGCTAGGGTAAAATTTACAAAAAAATAGCAAACCAAATTTCATTATCACAATTCCTTTTGTGCTTCTAGCCACTCACACAAACATAGGTGCTCACCTTCCTTCTACAACTGCCACATTTGCACTACTCTACAATGTTACTTCCTTTGTTTCATGGTTTTGTCGGTCAATTCGATTCGTTTTTGAATTTTGGAAGATAGGGCACATTTTTATTTTATTTTTCTCTATGAGGCTACCATATCTCCTTGGGCGAAAAGAGACCAAGTAAATCATTTGTCACCTCCTTTTTTTTTAAATGAAACATTTAGGGATTTTATATTAAAAAGGAGAAAAACTGGATTCTAGGTGAGTCCCTTACATTTTCAAATATTTCAGAGATTTCGTTGTCCAATCCCTTCCAAAAGAGATTTCCCTACACCTATTCTTCTGTTTATATTCCAACGCTGGTATCTACCATATATATTCTAAAAAACAAGCCTAGAAACAAAATATACTTGTTATACAACAGATAAGATTTTAAGAGAAACTAGAACTAGAAGGTCCTGCTTGCGGGTCAAATTTACTCAGATTTGCAACTTCTTATGGGGATTCCTGGGCTAAAACAGTAACTACGCAATTCCTCTTAGTGGGCTTAACTACACTTGTTTCCATCCCCTACTGGTTCTTCTTAAGACTTTGGTTGACTGTCACCTCCTTATTTTTAATTTCAACGTATTAAAATTTACAATTGGACTTGCATTCAACCCTTTTTTACATTAAAAAAAATAATATGAACAATGCGCTTCATAGGTTCGACTTGCACCAAACTCGATTGTGCACCCTATGATTTTACATGAAGCATAATGTGATGTGCATCCAGTGGGACATCTCGTTACTAAAGTGTTATAAAAACACAACACATTGCTCATGTTAGGTTATTTAATTAAAAACTACACATCAATGCTCTAAACAACAAGGAACATCGAAAAGGATACTATGCATTTACAATGCATCTCATATTAGAAGAGGCATCATCTTTGCAATAAACCTAGAATTATGGGTAATAAACCACAATAATGCACCATATTGATCCATCACGCTATAATAAATCCACTAGTGCACAAATGAACATGAAGCACCTTCAAAATAATGTTTGTTGTCTAACATAGCATATTGATGTGTTTCATGACTACATTACCACTAGTTTGTCAAAGAACATGGTGCACTATGAAAATGGTAATGTTTATTTTTAGATATATTGCATCATAGTTAGCATGTATTATCTATTGAAGAAAACACACATTACATCTTTTCACCCATAGATATACAATTTTTTGTATTTTATATAATAAAAAAATTATCACATCAGTATGTTTAATGACTAAATTAGCACCAATGTGCCAAATATGAAGCATTGTGAAAGTTTGATGCTTGTTTTATGATAGAATGCATCAAAAACTGTATGCATTATCTATTAAAGGCACGTCAATTACTTCGCCATGTTATTTTTGCAAAGATAATTTAATTTCGAGTTTTGATTAATGAAAAATGTTGATATATGTATGCATTTTATAATTCAAATTTATTTTTTCTATATACATGTGCCTAAAAAGAATTGTACTTGAATCAAAGATGACAATGATGAGCGTAGAAGTAGCGACAATAATAGCAGGTCGACATATACATCTTTATATATGAGTGGGAGACTAGAGAGAGGGAGAGGGAGAGGATTCCTTGCTCTATTACACCACATACTCATGCTCGTTTGATTTGAGGAACGTTGGCCTTGTCAAGTTTATGAGGAGGCTATATTCCTTAAAGGGAACTCATCCCTTTTACAACAATTGATTTTTCATTGGGATCATGTTAGGAAAGAATTGAAGGTCACTCTCGATTTCTGATATATGCCCACAAAGGAGGATATTTATTTTATCACTAGGTTGTCCAAGAGGCGGAAGGTATGACCTTAATTCCTTGATATACTACCCAACATTGCAAGAGAGATCCAATTAACATATGCAGAAAGGTATGTAAGTAAGGGCATTGTTGACACTACAGACTTCTAAGTTGTTGGTGGCTAATGGTGGATAGCTGAATTTGGTGTGGTGGAGGTTAAGTGCATGTCCCTTATCGTTGTGGCATTGGCACACCTTACCTATGACGGGAAGCATATTAAATATCCTTTAATGTACTATGTAGATTGCTTAGTTTAGAGGCCCCAACTATTTAAGTGGTTGAAGTTATTTTTTCCACAATTTTGTTTTGCTTTATATAATCATTGTTGTATTTTAGTGATCCAGGTGGATGTTGGTGGCCACCCACCTATCCCACTTGGACCCCCACAACTGTCTCTTTCAGTTTTTCAGTTTCCTTAATTGTAGCACAGTTTACTATTTTTATCATTTTTTCGGGTCCTGAACTTTCGAAGCCGTTTTGAGGCCCTAAACGGTGTTTTTTTGGAAAATTGGGAGCAACATGGGGCCATGGACAAATGTTTATCTTCCTAAAGTTGTAGTCCTCGAATAGATATTTGTAACGAGGTATTGCGCGCGTCAAATGGAGATTGTATGCCAAAGTTACAACCCTGGGAATTTGATGTACCAATTTACCCAAAACGGGGCCCATAGTTTGGTGCTTCATCTCCTAGGGTTAGGTTTTTGGATGTTTAGGGTTTTCCATTATTTCTCAACAATAAATAGGCCTTCGAGCCTCATGCTAAGATAGTTCAGAGGCATGTAGCCGTAACATCTCATCTCAGAGATAAGCTACCATTGCCCTAGCTGGCTGATTTCCATTTCTGTTTGTAAGCATATTTTAGTATTTTACATTAATGAAATGAAGCATTATTTCTGCTGCATCTCTATATTTATGGTTATATCTGTAATTTTTTGCGTTCCTGTTTAAATCCAGATCAGTGGTATCAGAGAGGTCTATTTTTTCTCTGTTTTTCTTTGCATGTCCCCAATGAATTCAGGATATAAGGAGTTAGGGCTTGAATTGGTCGAACCTTTACAAGACTAGCCTTGCAAATCCCGACAACCTCCCATGGTGGATAAAAAGAAAGACGAGGGGGCAGGAGATCCTATCAAAATCTTACTCGAAAAAGCCCTCGAGCGACAAAGGAACACGATGATGGAAAAATTTGCCCAAATCTTTAGCGGCTACCTAGGGGTGACGCATCGGCTTCCAACAGCTACTCTAGAAACGCCACACCCTTTAAGGTACAAGTTAATTTTGAAATCCCCATATTCGAGGGTCAGATAGATGCAGATGTCGTAGATAAATGGTTAAATCTGCTAGAAGGGTATTTTTATGTTCATGATTTTTCCAGCCAACAAAAGATCACTTTTGCACTTCTCAAAGCCGCTCCCTACATCAAGGACTGGTGGGAAACCTACTACGAGTAGAAGGATGAAAGTACGAACTCACTGTTTTCAGCTGCTCCAACTTGGAATTCATTCCGGGACGCCATCAAGGAGCAATACTGCCTTGTCAAAATCTATGAGGACAAATACATAAGGTGGACCACGCTGTGGCAGGGAACGGACCAAGATGTGCCAGAATTCACAAATATTTTTCATACCCTTCACACAAAGTTGGTATCAAGGATTTTGAGCTGCATTTGGTACTCAAATACTGCGACTGCCTCCATAGGTATATCTAGGACGAGATGGAGTTCATGAACATCTCCTCGCTTGGCACACCATAATGATATGCTGTCAAGATTGAGCAGAAGTTTAAGCAAAAGAAGCGAGACTTTGGATCTGCGAATCCGAAGAACAAAAGACAAAGTCAAGGCAGGGTGACCCAAGACAACCCGTCAAAGTCACAAGAAAAGAACAACATCATGAAGTCAAAGAAGGACACAGGAAAGTGGTGTGAGTTCCATAAAAGCCCCCCTCACAACACAAGTGAGTGTTAGACCAAGCTGTCGCTGGTGGCCGAGTTGAAGGCTTCAGAATTAGATGCATGTTCCGACGCTGAGTCAGAACGTGATAAGGGGAATGACAAAGAAAAGCAAATAATTAATGCAGAGCCTAGTGCCACTATTGCCACTGCCAAGGTCCAAAAGAATGAGCTAGAAGATCCATAGGAGGGGGAGCGTCTTTTCCACTCACAGATGTGGGTGAAGGGTTCGCCACTGCAATTCATTGTCGACAGTGGCAGGCAAAAGAACCTCATTTCAACAGAGGTGGTGAAGAGGTTGGACCTACCAACTACACCACACCTGCAGCCGTCTATTATCGGGTGGCTTCACCAAGGACAAGATCTACGAGTCCGCCAGCAGTGTCGCCTTCCCTATAGCATCAAGCCCTTCATAGATGAGGCATTGTGTGATCTTGCACCTCTTGATGTTTGTGATGTACTATTAGTCCAACCATACTTATGGAGACAACATGCTATGTATGAGTCAAGGCCTCGCGCTGTTATTATTTCTTTGGGTAATTCATTATACAAGATATCGGAGGTAGCCCCACCTACTGCCACCTCTTTAATCATTGCTAAGAAATGCAACAAGCTCATCTCCCAGACTAGGAAATTCATTTTATGTCTGGTTCCCTCCCAAAGTAAGGGGAAGATCGTCGCCACATCCATGACCCTCGCGAAGGGTTCCTCCACGCAGTAGCAACAGTAGAGGGATACAGTCATCTTCTCCTCACCCACAGGGGTATCGTTGCACTGTCAGGTCAATCATTTGGCTGATCTGACTTCCAGAGCACCTCTACCCAATGGGCCGATCTATCGCCACTCCATTATGGAATATTCCAAGTACAAGCAGCGACATGATCAATATCGGGTGCCACACAAGTTTCAGGTGGGTGACAAAGTTTGGTTACATCTGCAGAAAGAACGCCTTACAAGAGCCCATCAGAAGCTCAGACCACTTTGACATGGTCCTTACACCAGTACCAAGGCTATGGGAAACAATGCTTTGGAGCACAACATTCCCCCATTCCTTCGCTTGCACCTAGTGTTCAGTGTGGACCGCCCTCTACCATGCTTCCCACCATTAATGGACACATTAGAGATTGCAGAACAACTCACCAGGGACCAAGTTCAACAAAAGTTTCCTCATCTCATGGAGGAACTTAATGCAATGGGGACCATTAATTCCTAAGGGGGCAGGAATGATCCAAGTGGATGTTGGTGGACACCCACTTATCCCACTTGGACCCCCACAACTAACTCTTTCAGTTTTTTCAGTTTCCTTAATTGTAGCACAGTTTACTATTTTTAACAGTTTTTTCGGGTCTTGAACTTCCGGAGCCGTTTTGAGGCCCTAAACGACGTTTTTTGGGAAAACTAGGAGCAACATGGGTCAACTGTTTGATGTTGCTCTTCCCAAATTTGTAGTCCTCGGATAGATCTTTCTAACGAGGTATTGTGTGTGTCAAATGGAGATTGTATGCCAAAGTTACGACCCCAGGAAGTTGATGTACCAATTTACCCAAAACGGGGCCCATAGTTTGGCGCTTCATCTCCTAGGGTTAGGTTTTTGGATGTTTAGGGTTTTCCATTGTTTCACAACAATAAATATGCCTTGAAGCATCATGGTAAGACAGTTCAGAGGCATGTAGCTGCCACATCTCTTGTAAGAGATAAGCTACCATTGCTCTAGCTGGTAGATTTCCATCTCTGTTTGTAAGCATATTTCAATATTTTACATTAATGAAATGAAACATTATTTCTGCTGCATCTCTATATTTATGGTTATATCTGTAATTTGTTGCATTCCTGTTTAAATCCGGATCATTTAGATTGGTGGTTATTCTTCCTATTTGTTTCAAAGCTATTTACTTTATTATTAGAGAAATTTTGTGTCATTCGATCAAGAATACCCAGGCTTAGGTAAACATATGACTAATGCACGTATGCACATGTCTGGATAGTTTTTGCCAAGGGTGATTAGTTGGAGTGGGCATGTACTCTAGTTGGTAGAGAGATCTGTGATTTCTTGAATGGAGAGGACAATCTTGTCCTTGATCTTGTACAATATGAAGACTAGAGAGGATATTCAAACACCTTGTTTAAGTAGAACAAGTTGCCAAATAACAAAGATAATATTATAGTTATGTTTTAGAAAATCTAATTGCATTTATTTTATCTTAAAATGTTTAATATTATAGTACTTTTATACTTTAATACAGCTTTAGTGGACCTAATGGTTAAGAGCATGTGTTTCCTCCTAAGAGGTCACAGGTTCAAAACTAGAGGAGGGTAGAGTATGTATGCCTTCGTAGACTTAGTAGTCAAATCGCTGCGCAGAGGTGGGTCCCTTGTTCCACAAACTAGGGGGTCTCATACACCAATTTGGTGTCTAGCTTGGCTGTGACCTTAAAAATGGATAAATATATATTATTACTTATTACATTTATTATTTATTAAATAAAATTTTATTTAACAAATTTAAAACGTATTTTATTTATAATTAGATTAAAGATTTATTCCTCAAATTATATTCGAAATTTGTTCATATTATTAGATTTTGGTTACCACATAAAGTTTTTTTTTTTTTTTCAAATAAAAATTGTATTGAATTAAAATTAAAATATTATATTTTCGAAATATATATTTGAAAAACTTTCACAAAAAAGTATTATTTTAGCCAAAAACAAATACTTTAAATATACTTTTAAAACAACTTTATATTAATAAAATAAAATAAATTATATAACGCATAATTATTAAAAAAAAACAAATTCACAATTACCCTTTATTTCTTATAATGAAGCTCATCCAAACATGTTAATAATTATGAAATAATGGAGCTCATCCAAACATGTTAATAGATTAACAAGAGAGGCTGCATGGCAGCTAGTCCCTGCCTAGCTGGTCCAGCCACCAGCAGCCTTCCATGTATGCCTCGCTGCCTTCATTGAACTTCGACTGCCTTCTCTAGACCTTGCCGCCTGCCTGAGGTCTATTACTGCATGCCTTCTCTCGAACTTGCAGCAAAATTATGGACAGCCTGCACCAGCAGCCTTCTCTCGAACTTGCAGCAAAATTATGGACAGCCTACACCAGCAGCTTACACAGCACCTCAGCAACAAGCAACAGCACCCCAGTATTATCCTGGCTACTATTGAGGTCATGTTTCAGAAGTTTTGAAATGGCATGATTTTTACCTCTAATAATTTGACAACATTGCCATTTCCGAATACCCTATGTACAAACAAAAACTTTTGAAGATCGTTCTGCGGGAAATAAGGCGCAAGCACGCATTTCTCTGAGCATTTCTTTCTGTGGAACTTGCAGCCAGCGCAAGGAGATGTTGACCACTTCTTTGCTTTCGAGTCAATGAAGTCGTTCATCTGTAAAACATTTAATCCATGCATTTCTCAGCATTGTTTTTTTTCTTTGTCTGCGAAATGTTACGAAGACTCATCAGAAGTGCTTACCTTTTCGCTACAGCAGGGTGGAATATAGAGAAAAATAAAAGAAAATTTCGGGTCGACTTTGACACAAAACTGCGAGGAACGTTCAGGTTATATAGCCAAGTGAAAAGAATCGCTGAGGTAAGCACAATGAGTGAGAGAGAGGAAGAATTGTCTGCAGAGAACAGAGTTGCTAAAGCAACTGCAAAAGCGGAATTAAGCTCTTGGCAAGTTAAGCTGACGATTTTCGGAATGTCCAGGCCAGTTTTTTCCTTTTCTTGGATGCGTAGGCGTGAAAGCAAGGAAATGCGTTAATGCACCTCACCTGCATTGAATACTTTTGCAGAGAACGGAGTTGCTAAAGAAAGGAACTGAAGATGGGCTCATGAGAAAGCAAATGCCTTCAACTGCCATGGGACCATCCAGTATTTTGAAAGCAAGAAAATATGAGATGGAACTCTTATGAATCGGTTATTTTGGGAGCAATTAAATAATAGTTGTAATGTCCTCATAATGCAGAATACTCAATATATAAGACATGATTTATGTTGAAGGTCATGTCCAACAGATGTTAATAAAGTAGCCAACGAAACATTGTAAACCAATTAGCGGAGCCTTATCTCCTGTCATGATTTAATGTAAATATATTGGGAGTTTGAATATAGAGTAATGAATACACGTAACTCATATAGGCGGTAGTAATAATACCTATGACAAAGCAAAAACCAACTAAACATTTTGTATAACTAATTATCAAGCAATAATACACACAATGTGTGATGTAACGTATTGTTATGTAACATACATTGAATATCTATATGAGTTAATTCAAACAAAATAATCCAGAGGGACTAACGAAACACAAATACTAAAATAATTGACAGTAATTCATTGCAAACAATATCTTATATAATTTCACCATAACGCTGGAAGTGAAACAACAACAATAAAAATCCATTTCCCAACACACCATAGAATAAGCTTCGAATATTCCATTTCTGAGGACCGTAGGTTTTCAAATTAACACGGGGATTGAAACTTCAGTAAAATTACATGAATATCTCCTAGCTAGGAAGAATAGTACATACAAGTTCTATAGAGTCTCACAAAAAAACCACGCAAGCCACTTGCATGCAAGCCACGTGCTTGTTTATCAACATTGCATGCTGTCTGTGATGTCGAGACTTGTTTGTAGGCTCTCTGGTTTAGCGGCGTTTGTTTAGCGGCGTTTGTTGTCTCTGGCTTTTGTTTGATCTCCGTTTTGCTGTACTCTGCACAGTTCTTGGCCCAGAATTGGGGATTTTTTTTCCGACCAAAGCATTATATTTTGGGTGCCCTATTCGCTGAATTGAATTTGATCTGTTCGAGGTTCTTTGTGTCTCTGGAGGTTTTATGAAAAATGGCCGGTTCTACAAGCAAGAGAAAAGCAAGAGAAAAGCTATGACCGCAACTGCAACCATCGCAACCTTTTTACTGTATGAAGGGGGAAGGTTTGTATCGAGGTCGTAAGCTGCGGCCGCGAACAGGTGAGGTTCAGTCGACAGAGGAGCTAACTGCATATTCGCCATTGCTGGCAGGTTTCTTCGGCATCCTGAAAATCTGTAAAGAAAATGGAGACGATAAGTTTATTCAAGTCCTTTTACTCAGTTCGGGTAAGCTATCATGCTAAATGTTGTTTATTTGAGCTTAAACCATGAATGTCTGTGTAGGAAATCGGTTATTTAGGGGCTTAGGGTTTTGATGGAATCATATTTCCATAAAAATGGAAAAAAAGCCTATTTTATGTTCATATGGAAGTATTGTTTGGACAGAGCTTGACACTATCTTGAAATGTGCGTACACTGAACTTGATTGTCTATTTTGAAATGTGTCAAGGCCTCAGGAATAACTCTAGTCCAGGTAATCTCATTAATCTCTTAATTGTTTTCAAACCCACTGCTATCTTATCAAGTAATCATGTTATGATCAGTTTCACATTAATAAATTCAATTTGCTACAGGGATCTCATGTTATGATCAGTTTCACATTAATAAATTCAATTTGCTACAGGGATCTCTTGACGATTACACAAGCCTACTGGAGGAAATTAAGTTGGTGGATGTTCAGTATTATCAATGCTATCAAAGAGGTCTTATTTCAGGTAACTTTGTCAAATATATATCTCCACTCTCAGACATGTTGCATCATTCTGTGCATCAAATGTGACCATGCCTTTATTTTGTAACGCTTTTAGGGCATTCAATCCAAAAGCTACAACAGCCCTGCGTTCAATTTGTAATATTAGATGATTGCATCGAAAGATCAAGTACTCTAGAGAATCAAACGAAAACTGATGCAAATTACAATGTTTTCAATTTTGCTTTTTAATATCTAATGGTTAACAAAACATTGAGGTTATATTTTCTTTCTCCTCCTTACTTACTGCTTAATACATTTATGGTTGACACACCTATAGTTATGATTATATCCAGATACTAGTACCTAACATATTCAACAAAAACAGGAATAACCATCCAGTGAAGATACCTCAGATTTGAAATAAAGAACTGGGCTTCGCAAAGCAACCTTCGAGCTTCAGTTTTGCCTCTGCTTTCTGACAGGTCTCTGTTACAAAATAAAAAGTTTCCAGAAGCAGTTATTTCTCTCAGAAAATTTGGGTGAGTTATATTTTGTGCTCTCTTCTGATTTTGATGTAAAAACAGTTATTATATCCCACTTGATTTGAAATTCTTTACCGAACATAGCTTTTTTAAAAGGGAGCAATGTTTTAATAGGGCAGAGCTGGATTCGAAAACTGAATAACAGAGCATATGTATATGTGTACCTTTGGATGTGTCTGTCTCAGACTGAGGAGCTGCCATTCCGGTTTCATTCATCGAAACTGCGGGTTGATCAACTTGCAGGCATGGCAGACTTCCACGCAGGTCGGCTCTTATGAAGATGCGATCACCGCCCCTATGCTTGACAACACATATCCAGCTGCCAACTTCAACGATGGGCACCTCAACATGCATGCACACTTGCGAAACTTAGAAAGTTCACTGATATATCACGTTAACATTTAATGTTAGCGAATTAATGCTAATGCAATGCTAGCATTAGTTTACATGTTCAGAAAATTGATTGAATCCATATGTTAAATCAAGATTTATCCTAAGTTTGCCCAGATCCTGGCCTCAATATGAGGCCAACTAAGATCGTTAAAATTCTTAGTGGTCCAAATAGCGGTGCGAATTTCGTATTGGTTAAAAAGAAATGATTTATGGAATATACACTTGAAACTTAGGTTAATGTATTGCGTTGTTTATGGGTTCTCGTGTCCAACTAATAGCAACCGACCAAAACCAATTGTTATAGTCCCTGCCAGGCCCGGAGGGCAGGGACTAATAATATAATTCATAATGTTATGTTAATAGGTTAATAATATAATTTATAATGTTATAGACTTTGTTTGGTAACTTAAAAGTATTATTATAAATTTATTTTAATTTTAGATTTAATAAGTGTTTATAGGGATTATGATGCAAATATTTTTGGAGTGCAAAACTTAAGAGAAAGAGTTTGCACCTTAAGATATTTGATTCCTCTATGCTCTGGGTAAATTTGAGGTTAAGAGAGATCTATATTGGTTTTAATAATAACATAAATTTAGAGTTAACAACACTAATATAACTATAACAAGTTTTTAATTTTCACTTGTTTTATATAATATTTAGAATTGCTTTTTATTAATATTTTCAAAAATATTATATCTCCCTATTATTTTTGTTATTAATACTTTTTAAAATGTAAAGTGTCAACTTCATATTAAATATGAAGGAATTACAAATTTTTATTATATATCAAATAAAAGTATAACGGTAGGTGGCCCTACCTTTAGATCAATTTTTAAGATAGCCGGATAGAGGAATGTGATATTCAGATAGATTAATGTGTATCAAAAAGTTGACTAGATAGGCATGGTGTTCCTGGGTTTGTTTGCCGTCTCAGGAATGAAATTGACTATACTTGTACGCAGCTCACCCAGTGCAGGTAATATTGAGCTTTAAGCAACACTGAGCCGTAAGCCGTTGGGTGCAAATAATAGTACGTCACACCTTTAAAAAGGGCCTCAACACCCCTATGTCTGTCCAGGTATACTAAGGTAGCCCACAAACCTATTTCATAGAAAGATAGATGAATGTTCTATTCAGATAGATAGATGAATGTTCTATTCAGATAGATAGGCAGGATGGATAAGCTGATCAATATATATGGTTGACTAGTTTGTCTGTACAGTTTAGCCCATTTGGATAGCCGTGTGGTTGGGTGTCATGTAAGGCTCCCCCTTGGGACCACAATACATTCTCATCTGCTCTAGTAAGTGGCTACCTACATAAGGGTCAAGCTTTAATCATCTCTTGACATTCTAACATAATGCGTTAAAACTGTCCTGTCAGGAAGTTACACCCAATATATTCAGCTTGAGGCAAGAATCACCTTGGCTGCCTAACGTCATCCGTGAATTTGTTGATCTATCCTACGCCTTTGATGGACAACCTCTGCAGTGAGGTTGAGAGTAAGGTCTGCCCCTCAGGCCCACTCGGTTTAACAGTCGCCGGGTGGCACCACCGTATTGAGGCCAGCAGACATCTCTAACATCAGCCTAATCTGTGATGGTATCAGATGGGAAAACCCATATATGGAATCACACCCAATATATGGGCTAGGAGAAAGCCCCTGGTAGCCCCTGTTGGCCCACTCGTTCGTCGGAGGACGGGTGGTAACCTTTTTTCCTCCAGTAAGGCTGCCTTGCTCCCTAACCAAAGGAAGTCACACCGAGGCCGAGGATGGATTTCAATGAAAGAGGATGGATTTCTATGAAAGAGGATGGATGTCTATGAAAGAGGATGGATTTCAATGAAAGTTGAAGTTGGAAAACTGTACCCCACCTACGCTCCCCTTTTGAGGTCCAAAGGAATGGGGGTCATTCCGAGGATGGATACCTATGAGGCAAGGTGTGTTGTTAGGCTCCCCAAAGGAATGGTTCATTCCGACCAAAGGAATGGAGGTCATTTGTTAGGCTCCAAAGGAATGGAGGGGTGCAAAGGAACAATGGAGGGGTGCAAAGGAACAAAGGAAAAGATTTGAGTCAACTGGCCGAAGGAGTTCAAGGAGACCCACTGCCTGAGCTTGTTTCTAAATTATGTACCCACCCTACACTCTTTTCTAACAAAAAATAGCTGAAGTATTACTCGAAGAGCAAGTGATTCTTCTTCTCTACAAATTAGAAAGAACTTATTAACGAGGAAGACATACTCCCTTTTAAATATTAGTATGAACTCCATATTGCATATGGAATAAATTATAGATCTTCTTCACAATGGAAAGTGAAATATAAGAAAAAAATTGATTTAAGTTGTTTTATTATTCTTTATATAAATTCATATAAAAATTATGTTATTTGTAATTTATAGTAATTTTTTTTGCTAATATATTTTTGTTTTAAATGTTATTTATAAGACACATTTTTTTTTTCGTGTTATTATTGTTTCTTTAATTTGTTAATATAAGTATTATTTTATTATTTTTAAATATAACGTTGTGTGACAACATTTTTCTCATATTGGGCTCTAGAGCATCTCTTGGGGCAATCTTCCTAAGGAAACGTATTAGTGACCCAACGCCTAGAGAAATTTAGCAAAAGTGAAAGCCTATCCTCTTATACACTACCAACAAATAATTACAAGTGACATAGTTTACCTTAAATAACAATATTAAATTAACGTGATTTTATCAAAACAAATAATTACAAGTGACATAGTTTACCTTAAATAACAATATTAAGTTAACGTGATTTTATCAATAGCATCCAATAATAATTATCCCAATATTATTTTAACAATTAAATTATGATATTTTTTCCAATATTTATTTTACTTTTATCTTCATATATTTAGAGTTAGTCATTACTTTTATTCTTAAAATATGGCCGTTTGATGGCTAAAGAGTGTTCGGAACAAGTCATACCAAAATATTGATATAAATGTTTCATGATATTTTAATATTTATGTTTGATATAAACGTTTCATGCTGTTTTAATATTTATGCTTCATGTTATAATCTAATTTAAATATTTTAAGTGTTATATGTTTTAATATATTTCTCATAATTATTTTAAAATTCATTTAAAAATTTTAGAATTTTTAAATTATAAACTTAAGTTATTAAATTTAGATGTGGTTTAATTAATTAATTAATTTGATTTTTATTTATGTTTTGGAATTTTATATTAAAATTTGATAAAGTTATGGGTTTTTGTTATTTAAAATATGTTTTTAAATGTATAAATAGATTTAACATTTTGAATTTTTTATAGTATTTGGGTTATGTATATTTCACAATTCAAATTTGTGATTCAACAAATCATTGTGGAATTTCAAGTAAAAATGACTAGAAAATATGTTCTAAAAAGTCCCAAAATGTAGAAGATTTAGATTGTGGCATTAAATTTACATTGTCTAAGTGTCCCAAATAATTTTCACACACTTAATCCATTTATATATTTCATAACCATGGTCTAACTATTCTATGTTTATGCTCTTTTTTTGGTATATTTTCCGGTCAATTTTGTTCAAAATCTAATAGGGATTTAATGCAATTGCAGGTTTGAGTTGTGTAGTCTCCATAATTCAAATGCCTCAGGGTTTTTTTAGGATGTTGAATCCATTTATGCATCGAAAGATGCAATTTAAAAAACAAAAAATAACAATCTTGTTAAGAATTGTATCATTAGATTTAGGTAAAAAAAGGGTAAAAATGTAGAGTAGGTATACTGCACCCATTTCAAAATGCATTTCAGGTAATGGAAAATTGTGATCTTATATGATGAAAATGGCCAAAACATAGAACGTTGACACTTCATCTTTATTTTAATTTAGTTTAGTTCTGTTAAACACACACATGGCAGCAACAGAATATGAATGATAAACAAGAGAGTGCTATTATTATTAACAAATGATATACATTTATAGTACATTGTATGACCGTTGGGTTCCACATCCCAAGGTCTCTTGGACTTCCTTAGTCTATTAAGCTGCCACACTAACCCATAGAGGGTTAGGTATCCAAAATTCCCCCCCTTAATCCGAACGGTTATGTATGAGTCCAAGAAGAGAGCTGTAATACAAAATGTGCAAAAATGCATGGCAGCACTAGGCTGAATGTGCTCTTTGAAATGTTGGTATAAAGGGCGGTGGTTTAAGGATGACCACCAACATCGGAACGCTTAGTGCAGTTCCCAGAACTCTTCCAAGTTTGGCATGAAGCTCAAGTCTTCTGCTAGAGGAAGTGCTTTTGATGTTTTGAAGAGGGAAACCTTCAACCATGAAAGGGAGGTCTCACCTCGCATAAAAGGGAGAATCTCAACCTGAAAAGGGAGGTCTCAACCTATGATGGTTTAAGGATTACCACCAACTCTGGAATGCTTAATGCAATTCCTAGAACTCTTCCAAAACTGGTAAGAAGATGAAGTCTTCTGCAAGAGGAAGTGTCCCCAATTCTATTCCTGGAACTCTTCCGAAACTGGCAAGAAGCTAAAGTCTTTTGCTAGAGGAAGTGTCCCAAATTCTTTTAAGAGGCATTACCAACTGAAGGCATGCTCAGGGGTCTTTGTCTCTCGCTACAACTCTGAAACTGGTGTGGCAGGTTGTGGCTCAGGCTCGCTTGATGTGACTTTGAAGCTTGTAGATGACCATCATTTCCCCCCCTGTCAAATAAAAGGTGAGATGATGGAGAAAACTCAATTGCAAGACTGTTCAATACTCTAGAACAAGTTCTGACATGTGACTGAAATATCTTCTTGGCTATTGATGCCCATTGCCAAGAAGCGATCCATCGAAGATGAATCTTTGTTCTTGCAGGAGGTTTGTTTCTAAAGCATCTGTTTGAAGAATGACTGGTTTTATGACAATGCTTACATGGATGAAGATCAAAACAGTGATCTTTCAGATGGCCAACTCGGTCTTAGTGTTGGCATTTCACAATCTGTTGCTGTGGAAGAGGGGCAGAATCTAGAACAGCTGAAGGTGAATTGTCATGAAGGAATCCAACACTCTGAAACTGAATGGGCTTTGAGTAATCTGGAATGTGAAAGGACAAGTCCTTCTCATATCCAAGACCAGTTTTGTGTTTGTTATGGACAAACTCTTCCCAAGGTTTGATGATTGGCATGGGAAATGTAGACTGAATTTCTGCTTCTGCATGTAATTTTGCTGCTTTATTGGTCATTGGATATGAATCAACTTGCTGCTTATGGGAGTTTGTTTCATTGTTCTGAACAGAAAAAGGTTTAGAATGACGACTCCTCTGTTTTAATTCTTCTTGCTGTAGCTGAGATTCAAGCTCCAAAAATTCTATCTTTTCTTATGTATACTGCAGACAAGTTTGGATGTCAAAGAGAGTGTCTTTGCTAACTTTAATTGTGCTTTCACCAGTAGATAAGATTAGAGTGCTTGATAACTCTAATAATCCATGAATTTTCTCCATTATTCAAACAATCAAATCAATAAATGACCAAAAATGCAATTGTAGAAACAATAATGGTTTTAGAAAATTAATTTGCCAACTTTTTAACACGAATTAATTTGCACTGATGTCTACTCATGTTCTCACTTCACAATGTCTTGTGCCTCAATTTCTACACAACAAGCCTGATATTGTTTCCTTAACAGAATGTCCAGCTTGACAGGTTTGCAGCCCATAGGCTCTTCTTTTCCAGCAATAACAAGACCCCAATAGAAATGAGATTAGATTCTATATTTCATCGACCATACACCATATAACACTAACACTTGTGCACAATAGCCTTCAATGCATTCAAAGTAGCATATAGTAGTTCCAGATTGTGGAATTTCAATCTTCCTCACTCAATTTTGAATAATACATAAAACAACATAATCCATACCTTTCCGCCTATTCTCCAAGCTCTGCACATTTCCCGAGATTACCTTTATCGCAATCGCTCATCATAGTCTTCCTTGGTCACACCACATATCACCCCTTCCACATCCGATATGCGACTATCGGAAGCATTTAAATAATGCTTAAGGCTTTATACCATAATCACTCAATTTTTAACACATTTTCCTTTAAAACCCGGGACACACCACTTTATTGCAATACAAAGAAATACATTGGAAAACAAAGGAAAGCCCAGCTCCGGCAGCATAAGCCGGACTTCAAAATTCATACAGTCGCTTCTATAAATATTTTCAGGTCCGTCTCTTGAAGCCTTTCCGCTGCACCGCTTCTCCCGAGCTCTGATCTTCGATCAGCTCTTATCGCTATTAGCTATCACACCGTCCTTCACACTTGGCCTCTTCCTCTTAAAGTTTTGATCCGATAAGGGTTCTAGGTTGTAGTATATAGTTTTTCGGGTCCGCTCCTAAATCGCATGTCGCATATCGCTTGAACCAAAGCGCATTCACTTACAATTTAAATGTTGCGATGAAATATTTAAGATCCGTCCTTCACCATTGATTTGAGCGCCGATCCAACGATTAGCAATGAGATCGCTTGTCGCAATCGCCGATCGCTTGAGGTCGGGGTTTATTTATTCAATGTTCAATGGATACCAAAAGAAGGTATATATCAGTGTTCTTTGTATATGAAGACCACAGAAACGTTTTAATTCCCAAAGAACCCAGTCAATCAATCGATAACAGAATACATGTAAACTCACCTTTTCACCAATCCGCGACTTTCGCACAGTTCCCGAGGTTTAACTTTATTTGGTTCATTCTCCACCATAGATTTCAATCCCACGATCTGACAGTTGATGTCTTTCCACGATCAATCAAACTTGCACGATCATCCTCCGCCATAGATTTGCACTCACAAGATCCGACGGTCTTCAGCAATTTCGCGTGGACAAATTGCACGAGATTCACCTACCTGATATGAGCATTTTTTCTCTTTCCTCTAGTGGCTACATGTCGAACGATGAGTGGAATCAGGAAGACTTACAAGATTACCACTTACCACCTTTTATGCGCACGAAATATCGTTTCCTATAAAAATACCACCTTTTTCGCTGGCTATCTTCCACGTGTCTTCTCCAAGCGATGACCATTAGATTTGTTGATCTATTGATCAGACGGTTGTCACTTCCCTTCAGCTTTTGACTCAAAATTGTTGGGTTTTCTACTGTTCCGCTATAGATTTAACACTTCTTCCAGTTTATATTGGAGCTATGGTTTGGAGGAGCTTCGATACCAGAGTGTGAACCGAAGGTGTGAACAAGGTAATACCACGGAGGAGACAATGATATAGTTAAGCTCGACAGATAACACATAGGCTAGGGCAGGCAAGGAGAATGCGTGGTGTTTGAGTTTCAATAGGATTTCTAGGTTTGAAAGCAAAGAAAGACTGAGGTTGTGGTGCCATTCATGGGTGAATCGATTTCGATTTCTGATGGGACTCTTTCAACTTTTCTGTGGATATGAATTTGAGATTGATGCATTTAAGGCTTTGAAGATGCCTCGTCTAGCGTAGGTACGCTTCCATATTCAAAAGGAATGCTCCCATTACTAGAGGAAAAAGTCAAGGTTGCCTTAGAGGTAATAGACAGATAGGCTTAGATGGCAGAGTCCAGGATTTCATGGGGCAGAGAGCCAAATTTACGTCTTGCATTCCAACTAGATGAAAATATATTCTGGAAAGCATATTAAAGCGGTTCACGAAATTCAGGGTATGGTACAACGTTTAACTCTCGACCAACTCATTCGAAAACAAAGATTTTACAGAGATGGCAATCTAGAACAGAGGTACAGGATTGCCATGTATAGAAAGGCCACATGAAAACAAGCTCACATAAATAAGTGGCTCATACTTGAGCAGGGCAGGAGATTGCTCGCTTTGATACCATGTTAAACACATACATGGCAACAACAGAATTTGAATGATAAATAGGAGAGTGTTATTATTATTAACAAATGATATACATTTATAGTACATTGTGTGACCGTTGGGTTCCACATCCCAAGGTCTCTTGGACTTCCCTAGTCTATTCGGCTTCCACACTAACCCATTGAGGATTAGGTGTCCAACAAGTTCGAGTGATTCAAGAAGTGTTATTGTCCAACCAATGAATTTTTATAAGTGAAATATTGAACTCTTAATGAGTATTTTTATATCAATCTTCAGGCCCAAAGAATCTAACATACCTTAGATATTATCATTGGAATGAGGAGAAATTCCCTAATTAGAAAGTACATATACACTTGAGGATTGCAATCTATGAGAGAATCATAATTTCTAACTGGAAAGAAGAGATCACTTAACTCAAGTCTAGCTTAGATTGCTTCAGTGAGTTATCGATTCCCACAACTTACAAAATAAAAATAAAATAAAAACTAATGCAACCATATAATTTAAATGGATGGTAAATGCCAATAGGTATCAATCCATAATAAACATTAAAACACTTAGTTCATCATATATTTCAAGTTGTTAAAAAAGGAAAATTTAACCTGACTCTTACCATCATCCCTCCCAGAAATCTGGCGTTCTAAACACCCTGGCTGTTAGAGCTTTCAGGATTTCTGACCCTGATCACCTAAAAGATGAGATTGAACACTTAACCTCCGTCTTCAAAAACATTGGATACAAGGAGTGGAGTATCAAAAAAGCTATAAGAAGGGCTCAAGACAGGGCCCTCTCGAAGCGTATCCCTGAAGACAAGAAATAAAAACAAGGGAGGGTTTACCTTCCATTCATCCAAGGGGTTACCGACAAGATTGCAAAAATATTAAAAAAGAAAAACATTGACACCCAATTTACAACATGTGGAACGATAAGGCAGATGATGAGGCCGGTTAAGGATAACATTGATCGTCAACAACTCAAGGGAGTGTACAAGATTGATTGCTCATGTGGTAGGAGTTATATTGGGGAAACAGGTCGATCTCTGAAAACAAGGCTTAAAGAACACGCGGCTGACATAAAGAATGAAAGATCCCGTATATCAGCCCTTGCAGAACACTCATCCAAGACCAAACATCATATGTGTTTGGAAGACGCCAAGGTAATTGCAAGAGAGGACAATTATCACAAAAGAAAAATCAGAGAACCATTGAAATTATGAAATTTCCGCAGAACCTCAACAGGGACAATGGAAGTGAAATCAGTGGAAACTGGTTTCCCCTGATCAGACAGATAAACCCCTTGAGACCCTTGGAAGCATAAAGAAAAAAAAGGACCTTCC
>APFE030574167.1:0-21009 GCA_000404065.3 Pinus taeda | reverse complement strand
CATTTCATACATTAGAAAATTTAAAGTCAAAAAATAGGTCTTTTAAAAAAATGGCCTGATGCAGAATTACCACTTTTTTAAATCAGCATGAAAATCACTACCATTCTAAAATGTAATGTACATAAAAAAAAAAAAATTAAAGTGCCAAAAACTATGCTCTAAAAAAAACATGTGTGTTCTGCATCACCCCTTTTCAAAATCAGGTCACTTTTTTGTTATCTCTACAAAACGGGTGATAGTACCAATTCTCGTTTCAAAGTTTACTTTGTACATCCTGCTTCACCACATCAACTTCCATCTGGTTGCGGAAGACTCTCCCTTAATCCTTCACTAGTTGATGAATTGACTAACTCAAATCAACCGTCGATCAAACCCACTCTCTATAAAATTGAATCCTATGAGTCCATACTCGACCCAAATCAACAGGTCGAGGAAACAGTTGACCCGATTTCACCTTCAGTTAATCGTACATCTGCTGAAGAGAGTGAATATGATACCACTTAAGTTCTTTTCGTTTCTTCAGATTCCAATGAGCTTGGAGGCAACTCTCCTGATCCATCAAGACAGAAGGAAAATCCTCCCGTTCTCGTAACTCAAGGGGGTGATTCTCCCGTTCTTTTGGTACCCCCTCCAAGTAGTCTAGTCACTTCTTTTGATTGGAATCGACTAGCAGGATTTCTTCTTCCTTCTTATGTGCCTTTCCAGATCATAGTACAGGTTTGTAATATGATTGTATCTGGCACTATTATAGATGAAGGTGCATCTGTGAGTATCCTTTCCTCAACTTCTTGGCAAGCGCTCGGTTCACCGCCACTTGTGTGTGTTACCAAGAATCTGTTGGCTTTTAACATAGGAACTAGTCAACCATTAGGGATCCTTCCTCAACTACCTATTACTTTGGGAGGATAAATTGTTTATCTGAACATGATGGTAGTTCCAAGCCCTTTATATTACAATTTACTTCTTGGGCGCAACTATGTTTATGACATGGGAGCTATTGTTTCAACACTCTTTCGAGTGATTTGTTTCCCGCATGAAGGAAAAATTGCCACAATTGATCAGCTTTCATTTCCCAATCCAAATATGGCTTCAAGTCAACCATCGTCCCTAAATGGTCCTTTTGAACCAATGGTATCATCCCCGCCACGAGTTAATTATGTGGCAACCCATTCCATGCCTACATAAATGGACGATCAATTCCATGATGTTGTACATTATGTAGTGGGGGCATTGGAACCAAATCTCTCTTTCCAAAGCATTATTCTCCCATCAGATGAGAACTTCTTGCAATTCATGACCTCCTATCATGGATCGTGAAAAACAAAGGTCATATGAGGATAGTTCTTTTACTGTGTCAACCTCATTAAAAAAAATGAAACAGGTCATATAAGGATAGTTCTTTTACTGAGTCAACCTCATTAGAAAATGAATCAGGTTAATGAGGATAATTCATTGTCTTGTGTCAACCTCGTTAAAAAAGAAACCAAGGATCTGAGGATAGTTCTTTTACTGTGTCAACCTCATTAAAAAATGAAGGAGGTCCTTGAGGATAGTTCTTTTACTGTGTCAACCTCATTAAAAAATGAAACAGGTCCACGAGGATAGTTCTTTTATTGTGTCAACCTCATTAAAAAAGTGAAACAACTCCCACAAGAATATTTCCTTGTCTTGTGTCAAGCTCGTTAAAAAATGAAACAAGGAGTATAAACATAGTTCCTTATCTTGTGTCAAGCTCATTAAAAAAATGAAACAAGGTCCCTTGGAGCAAAGTTCCAAGTCAAGTCTTTGATTAGATCTCATAAAATCCCAGTCGAGTCTTTCACTTGATCTCGTAAAAGAACCTTCATTCCATCCACCTGATAGCCATGAGTAGTCTAAATAGGTGAATGTAATGAAGCTTGGGGGCATGCACTTAGTGGTAAAGTTAAGTTTCCCTGTAGGTTATGTGAAGGGAATCACCCCATTCACCTTTGTCCCTATATGGACGAAGCCAAAAAGGTGTTGGATAACCATCTTGCTTCACCGCAACGACTTCCATCTAGTTACAGGAGACTCTCCCTTTCATCATGATGGGGCCATGTAAACCAATCTCAAGCATAGTTCTTTGTTTCAAGCTTGTGTAAAAATGAAACTGAATCCAAGCATAGTTTTTCGTTTCAATCTTGTCTAAAAATGAAATCGAATCCAAGCATAGTTTTTCATTTCAAGCTTGTGTAAACATGAAACTGGATCCAAGCATAGTTCCCTATGGTTCAAGCTTATCTAAAAATTAACCCATTTCTATTTTAACCCTCGTGATTGCCATTCTATCAGCCTCTTCTGCGGATGAGCCTTGGTTTTTCTCCCTCCATCGTCACTATCTGCTTGGCCGATCATACGCTTTCACTTAGTTGTTTTACATTTTTTGAGGAACAATTGCAATGAGTGGTCTTATTACCCAACCTCTTCACATAAATCATCATGTTTTGAAGTTCCAACATCACTGGAACCAGTTGCTACCTTAGACACCACTAGTTCCTCAAAGTGGAGTCCTCTTTAAGCTCTTTTCAGACTCTCCAAACATGAAAAGATTGCTAAGCGCTTGTCCTTTCCAGCTCGTTAACAAATTGGAAACGACATCTCTCTTGTATTATTTTATGTTTTTTTGGGCTTGAGAGATTAATTTACGAAAAATAACTTCTGGGGTTTTCTTTTTTTCCCTTTTCAAACTCTCTAAACATGAAAATGACCAAGTTATCTTTGTCGTTAAACTCGTTGAAATATCAAATAGTGACAAACTTGTCCATTTAAACAAGACCGAGTTTCACCTTCGCTAGACTCATTAAAACATCAAATAGAGATGAATTCGCCCAAAGGGTGAAATTATGCATATGTTATCCTCCTCAAGCTTGATAAATATAAAGAGGTTTTGGTCAGCAATGATTGGGGAAAATGGGAAAAAGGGGAAAACCACTTTATGGTAGCAGGTCGCTCTTGAACATGACACTTTCACTCTGTCACCATGACTATTTGGGTTAGGTTATTAGCTTGATGGTTATCACACCATTGGTCTATCATACCATCCATCATTTTGTTTTGGGTCAATGCTACCAATTCATTTTAGTGTTGCCCACATGTTTAAGAGAAGTCATTCAATCAAAATTCATCCTTTGCAATACCATAAACCTTCATTTTCATGACCGCCATTCCTGAAAATTGTATTGTTAGTCAAATCCCATCTCCAAAATCACTACACTCATTTCGTGTCATTAATGTGGGCTACATCAAGGCCCTCTTGTGACGAGTCGCTTCTTGTCGACATCAGCACATTATCCAAGAAGTTGACTTAGAAACACCCTTTTAGTACCTTGAGGCTTGCATACATCAATGGAAGGTTTCTCGCTTCCGGCGATAGGTTGACATCAATGACCTTCGATCGAAAGACTTTGTATGGTGCTCGATATCAGATCATCCATTCACACCATGCAGAATGTACTACAGTACCTTGAGGATCATTATCATTATCGGTGATTTCTCTTGCGTCTGTTAGCTTCTTACATCATTGGGTAGTAATTAAACGGTGTCTTCCCATGTTCGACTTCAGATCATATATTCACATGGTTAGACTCGTACTTGAGTGAATGATTGAATGAGATAGAAGACCCCAAATCTAGTCTCATCCATTCGGGTTGTGATTTCAGGAGTACTAAATCATATGTACAATGGCTTTACATTGATGGTCATTCTAATCATAGGTCTATATCTGTAGATTTTAGTTTATGTACATGTAATAAAAGTTTATAAGCTAAGCATGGGTATGCCTTCCCTCAGCGGTTCATGCAAAAATCAAAATATCATGACATATATATTGTAATTGATGCAGGTCACCTTCCATTTCAATATCTCCTCATCACATCGTAAAGCATTTCATTCGACATTGGCATTTTTCAGACTTCATGCTTTAGGGGGCAGCTGTTACAGATCCATTTGGGAACATCAATCCCATCATCCAGATCAATGTTTTAGGGCTCATCAAATCCTAATTTCAGTTGCTTCATGCCCTAAACAAGTCACCCCTTTAAATGCCTCCTTCCTAGATAGTTTCATGACTTGAAGACATCCATAGATAACCTCTAGAGGGACCAACACATGTAAGCCCTTGTAAGGGTGTACTGCAGAGCAGTTGAGTCCATGCTAGGGTGCTCTGCAGAGCACTTAGGCTTCCTTCCACCTGCACTGGGCGAGATTGAGTGAAATTCACATAGGGTTTGGGGAATATTCTTATCTTTTGGAGTCATCTAGAAGGTTCCCTCACTTATCAACTCCTTTGAGCTCAAAAATGGATGAGGAATGAGTTAAGGTACATCCTATCATCTCATCCCTTCCTCCATGGAACTAATTCTAAGTATGGAAGGCCATTCAATGCCACCATTTATGACAAAACCTCCTTCATCTTCCTATAAATTGACCACTCATCTAGGTGATCCTTCAATTTACACACTTCTCAATAGACATAGATTATCCTTCTCAAATCCTATTGGTACCTGAATTTTCTGTAATCTGAACATCTAAAACATCAGATGGCTGAGAGAATTATCTGTGCAAAGGGAATTTCAGTTTAGGATAGTTAAGCAGACTAAAGTTCCACCTTCTACGTTCCAGACTTGGCAGCTCCCGTATCTCACGGAAATAAAAAAGGATTACGGATTTAAGTTTTGCAAGCTGTCCCAACCCTTCTATTGTCTCGATCTTTCCACATTCTTTAACAGATAATGATTCCAATGATACCAAGTCTTGAGCACCTGAGATCTCCTCTATGTTTTCACACCCACTAAAGCTGAGAGTTTTAAGTTTTGGCAGACCACAGAGCCTTCCAATTTTCCTCAATTCCTTACAATTATGTAACAAAAGATATTGAAGGTTTGGACAAATAGCTCCATGAAACACACATTTGTCCAATGTATTCAACTCTATTTCTGTTTCTCCTTCAACCCTTCTAAATGGAGCTTGCTCAATGGACACCCGATTACCTCTAAAATTACGAGAATGTTCATCTTTTGAGGTAAGTATTCTATCCCACATCTAATTATGTTCAAGTGTTTCAACCGAGTCAACAGTCCAAAGGAATCGGGCAATCATTTCAACCCTAGGAAATCCTCTATCTTCAAATCTGCCAACTGAGTTAACAGTCCAAAGGAATCGGGTAAGCATTTCAACCCTCGACAATTTTGTATGCTTAAATATTCCAACCGAGTCAATAGTCCAAAGCATTCAGGCAAGCATTTCAATTCCGGGTAATCTGAGAGCCGGAAAGTCTTCAAGCTCCTGAGTTAAACAAGCAAAGGTGGCAACATTTCCATCAACCGATCCCCTCCTAATTCCATATATTCCATCTTGGAGAGTTCTCCAATACCATTTGCTGGCAATCCTCTTAACATCGTTCCAGACACATCCAATTGTACCAAGAACCATTGATGTGCCACTTATGGAGGCAATTCCCTCACATTGCTACAATCTTTAAGATCTAACTTTTTCAGGGTACTAATATTTCCAAATGCTTCGTTGGAGATGGTCAAATTTCAGAAACCTTTATGAAATAGGGATTGCAGTCCAGCAAGGTTCCCAAAAGAAGTTAGAAGCATCTGCAAATTGGAAGCATTTGTCAAATCTATTTCCTGGAGGTTTGCTAGATTTTCCAGTGAATCAGGAAGCGAGATCATTTCTGTACAGTTTCTTAACACCAAGTGTTCCAAGGAATGTACATCACATAGTTCTTCCTGCAAAGTTTTCAATGATGCATGCCTTATGTCAATCTCTACCAAGTTCTTCAACTGCATTATGGACTTGGGAAAGTGACAAAGGGGAGCGCAGATGTGCAACTTTCGCAACTGGCTATGCACCTGCAGTGTTTGTGTTTCAACTATCACAAAAACACCTATGATGATTTTCACTTAGAAAGTGAAGTTGAACACTGAAGGAAAACAAAATAAACATACCTGAGATTCACGTTCCCACAATAATCTTAATTTATTTCCTTCCATTTCCAAAACTTTTAAATTCTCCATGGGTATCCAGGAAGGTTGGGAAGAGTGTGTACACTTATACCAGTGGATCCACTTGAGTTGTGGCCTTCAGCTGAGAAAAGTTGCAAATTCAAAATGCCACAAAAACAAAAATTATCTAAAAGCACCTCAAATAGTTCCTAAACAACTCAGGACACAATCTTCTGTACCATGACATCTCACTCATGAGCAAGTGAGTATTGTCTTCATTGAAATTGAGGGGACCATCCATCATAATTCCGCGAACTTCGATGTTTCCCTGTTCATTCATGAAAATTATACAAAGGTTTTTCTTTCTTTCTCAACAAACAAATTAGAAACTTAGGTATTAATCTTCAAAAGTTTGAATAATTGCAACACTTACACATGAGGATCACTCTAACAAATCATCAATGTTGTTGGGCATCTGATGCCAAAAACGTCGAGTAGCCGCTTCCTCTGCGATATGTCTTCTCGTATCTCTGATTTGATCATGCATTTTTACCTTATTTTCACCATCAAGTTCCAAGAGACACTTATTCTTTAGATTTAGAAGCTTCCCAACTAAACCACATATTTTTATTATAGTATCTATGTCTTTTCCAGTGAAGAAGCAAGCAATATATAAGAATATTTCTTGATCCTTTGAACTGAGAGAATCATAACTGATTTTAAGTCGCTCATATATCTCAATAGTAGGTAATATTTGGTTTAGTCAATTTAATGTGTCTTGCCAGTAACATTTGTCATCTTCACCAAAGAGAAGTGCATCGAACACCTTCAATGATAGTGGTAATCCATCGCAAGCTATCAAAAAACCATCTACCAGATCTGCAACTTCTGGTAGAAGATTTGGCTGATTGAAGGCATGAGAGCAGAAGAGATTTTTGGAGTGTAGTAAATCTAGCCCTTTAAGCTCATAGATTGATGTCTCTGTGATTTTTGCTATTTTGAAAATTTTCTTGTCATGAGAGGTGATCAAAATCAAGCTATTGGAGCTAAGAATATCTTTAATTGGGAAAAATAGTTGCAACTATCAAGCATCATCTACATCATCTAAAATTATAAGAAAGTTATAAGAGGGGGATAGATGCTTTAAAAGCTTCTCTATACCTTCATCGATGTTGTATATTGGCAGGTCCAATCTAGTCAAGTCCTTCAGTAGTTTCCTCTGTAAAGAATATAGAGAGCCATTGGTTGAATTTTCTCTGACTTCGCATAAAAAGCACGATTGACTGTAATGCCATCTCCTCTAGTTGAAGTATTGTTTGGCCAGTGTTGTCTTTCCCATACTGCCTTGACCCATAATCCCCACAACGTTGCTTCAAATTCCTTTAAATTTTCCTCCAAACCTGTTGGATGTTAGGTCACAAATTTCAATGGTGTTTTGTCAACATTATTCAACACACACAACATGACTGCTTCCAACAGTTCTCCCTCATCCCTGAATATCAGAGAATAAAACCACTGGTAAAAGGAACTAATACAAAATGTTGCATGCCTACCAATCCAACAAATTAAAACCTAGATCGGAGAAGAACGGAAGAGGGAGGGAGGTTAGTTTGATATTCTTACCCATTAAACTGCTTTAACTCGAAACCACTTATGTTTGCAGTAGTGGAGAGAGCTTCTCTCCACTTCTGAATAGTCTCTGAGTCGTATCGATTTTTCTCTTCGTGCTTGCACAGGGCTACAACATACTTTCCATCTTTCCCCGTCCTGCAAAGCTCCCAAGGCTCCACGCTGTAAAATGTTAGAAAAATTTTACGAGGGAAAAGGAGCTCAGAAATTGGTTGTAGTAAAGTCAACTGGCTCAAAAATAGGTTGCGGCCAGGATATCTCAATCACACAGGGACTTAATTAAAACAAAAATCAAAACAGAGTAAAACAAAAGAGGGTTGTAGTAAATTTACTTGTGTAAAATTAATACCATAACACAACTAGCCACACTTTATATTATATGTCAAAACATAAGTAAATACATTCACGTGATAAATGGAGACTGCAGCTCCAAGTGAAAAACACAACAAACTTATTGCGATTTACGCGTCACTGGGGCTGCTGAGTAAAATTCTATAAAACTCCATAAAACTGGTTTTCACGTGCCCACCAATATTTCATCCACGATTTTCTCCTCACTACCTCATAGAATCTCCCTCTCTAACTTTCCCAACATGCCCAACATTACAAATTATATTTTCATCCATATTTATCTCAACATACAAATTTGACATTAATACATGAAAGAGAAAATAATTAATATGTAGTGTGGGTGATTTTACATAGTAATTGGTTTTCTGAACTTGCAGGGGTTGTGGAGTGTGGGCAACATTTGAGTAGTGAATTCTTGCCCATACTTATTTACTAAACTTCATTAAATGCCTTAACTCCTCTGTTGTGTTGCGGAATGTTTAGGGTTGTACTTCTGCTCTGACCTTTCGCCTACAAACAAAATTGCAACTATGCAGTAGGTGATCGGGCAAGCATGGTGTTTGTCAATTTGTTTAAGGCGGTGGTTGGGATTAATATTTCCAACACTCCCCCTTAGTCACAGTTGCCACCATTGACAATTCCCAAACAATCTCTGAAATAAACAAAACTTTCACATGCTAGTGCCTTTGTGAAAATATCAGCATATTGTTCCTATGACCTGCAGTGTTGCAACACAATTTCATCATTGTTAATCAACTCTCTGATAAAATGATATTTAACATCAATATGCTTGGTCCTCTTGTGAAACACAGAATTCTTTGGCAATGCAACTGTTGATGTGTTGTCGCAGAAAATAGTTATAATTCCCTCTTGGTCATGGCGAAGATCCCTCAACACCCTTCTCATCCAAACTGTCTGACACACTGTTGTTGTTTCAGCAACATATTCAGCTTCTACTGTTGACAGTGACACTATTGGCTGCTTCTTGGAGGCCCATGAAATGGCTCCAAAACCCAAATGAAAAACATATCCTGAAGTGTTCTTTTTGTCATCTTCACTTCCTGCCCAATCACTGTCAGTGTAACCAACCGGCCTGAAATCATCTGTTGCGATGTACAAAATTCCATACTATTTTGTCCCATTGATATACCTTAGAATCATTTTCGCTATTTTCCAATGTGTTTGGGTGTCTCCATGAACCTCGACACCAAACTCACTGCATAAATTATATCCACCTAGTAGCATCAAACTACCTATCATACTTTTGTATAATGTCGGATTGACATTACTGCTGCAATATTCTTTGCTCAAATTCAACCCCATGAGATTTGGATTTGGTACGGGCTTGCTATTCTGCATATTAAACCTCTCCAAAATGTCTGCTACATACTTTGCTTGAGAAATAAAAATGCCATTTTCTGTTTGCTTCACATCGCTCTCTTTGATGTAGAGAGTAGGCTCACCATCACATTTTTCGAAACCATTGTCCAACAAGTAGGCATCTATCCTGTTGTACCATGCACGCGGTGCTTTCTTCCACCCATAAAGAGCTTTCCTCAACCGATACACTTTATCTTCTTGGCCTTCTACCTCATAACCAGGTGGTTGCGCAACATACACTTCCTCTTTCAGCACTCCATTCAAGAACGTTGACTTTATGTCCATTTGATACACTTTCCATTTATGTTGCATGGTAATCGCCACAACTATACGCACTGTCTCCATCCTCGTGACTGGCGCAAACATCTCTTAATAATCTCTTCCATGTTGCTGCTTGTATCCTTTGAGAACTAGCCTTGCTTTGTGCCTTTAAATCTTTCCCTCCATGTTGCTTTTGGTATTATAGACCCACTTCACTCCAATGACTTCTTTTCCTTGCGAAAGGTTCACTAACTCCCATGTGTCATTATTTTCTATTGCTCTTATTTCTTCTTCCATTGTTGCAACCCATTTTTCGTCTTTGACTACATCTTCAAAGTGGACTGGGTCATCTACATGACAAAACAAAGCAAATAATGAATTCATACCAGCGCTGCTATCAACCTCATCTTGCTCATAAATTTCATTTAAATTTATGAATTTTGGTCTTCTTGTGCTTGCTGAAGATGGGCTTGACATGTCACTTGATGTTGCGCTTTGCAGTGTGCTTGGAGAAGAACTTGCTTTACTACGCAACATTGTCCTATTATTTGTTGATGGTGTTCCTTGCTGCCTGCTTTGTTGTGCTTGAATAGGAGTAGAGGGAGTCACTGTTGAGGAATTACTTGCTGCTGTCAATTCCTCTTTGTCCTCATGTGGTATCCATGCTTTCACATTGATTGTCTTCTCTACACTTTCATCCCATGCTTCTCTTCTATGAACTACACATATCTGTTGATTATGGCCTTCTTGGTTAATGGATTGTAGAGTTTGTATGCCTTGGATTCATCATTGTATCCAACAAATATAAATTTCTCCCCCTTATTGTCCAACTTCTTCCTCAACTCATCCAAGACATGTGCATATGCCACACATCCAAAGACTCTCATTTGAGTGACACTATGCTTTCTTCCACTCCATGCCTCTTGAGGAACTACGTTCTTGATGATTTTGGTTGGACATCTATTCAAGATATATGTTGCACATGCGACATCTTCAGCGCAATAATCATTTGGCAAATGTTTTGCCTTCAACATACTCCCTGCCATTTCCATAATGGTCCTATTCTTCCTTTCTTCCACACCATTTTTCTGAGGTGTGTATCTTGTTGTAAATTGCTTGTGAATTCCATGCTCCTTGCAAAATCGAAGGAAATCATTTGAGATGTATTCACCACCTCTGTTAGTCCTGAGGACTTTGGTGTAGTCTCCACTTTGCTTCTCAACAAGAGCCTTGTATTGGCGAAAGCGCTCAAACACTTCACTTTTCTATTTTAGGAGATATACCCATGTCTTCCTTGTGTAGTCATCTATGAAGGTCAATAAATAGTGGCTGCCACCAATTGATGGTGTCTGCATTGGTCCACATAAATCTGAATGGACAATCTCCAAAGGTGCCTTTGCCCTTACTGAATTTCCTGCTGGAAATGTCTCTCTATGTTGTTTGCCCAAGATGCACCCTTCACATAGGATGTTCAGGTTTTTTATGAGTGGCAAACCCTTCACCATGCCTTTCCTATGCAGTAAATTCAAACCTCCAAAGTTGAGATGTCCAAATCTCAAATGCCATAACCAATTTTCATCTTTGACCTCTGCTTGATAGTTCACTTATGTCACAGCTGCATCTTTGCTTCCATCCTCTTGTGAGTTCATTGATAGTTGTGCTTGTGCGCCTTCTTCCTTCAAATATGATCTTATCTTTAGGGGAAACATTCTATTGTTTGTCATCTTAACCTTTGCAATCAACTATCTGCTTGGAGGCCTATCCAAAATTGTGCACACGTCATTTTTGAAGAAGACATTGTAGCCCTTTTGTATGAGTTGTCCAATGCTTATGAGATTATGCTTTAGACCGGGGACAAGGTAAACATCTGAGATGTACTTCTTCTTCCCCTTCTTTGTTAGGATATTAACTCTTCCTTTTCCCATGAAAGAGACTTTGCTATCAATCCCTAATTTAACTTTAGATTTCACACTTTCATCTAGATTGGAAAACATTTCTATGTTCCCTGACATGTGGTTGTTACACCCTGAATATAGATACCATATATCACTTTGTTTTTCTTGTGCTACATTACAAGCTAAAAACATGCTTTCATGGTTCTAATTTTCTTTTGTGAAATTTGCACTTGGTTTTTTATTGATGTCATATTGCTTCTTTCTACATTCATTTGCATAATGACCATACTTGTTACAGTAATGACATTGGACTTGAGATTTATCATACCTCTAGCCTTGTGCTTGATTTTGTCTTGGGCCTTGACTTAGATTTTGATTGTAGCCTCTTACACTTGAGCTTGAAGGGCTGCTTCTTCCACCTCTGTGTGGGCTTCTTCCTCTTCCTCTAGCATATGATCTTCCTCTGCCTCGACCTTGACCAAAGGAAACTTGTGTCTTGAAGGCCTGCTCCAATGAGGAGCTTGTTGCCCTATTCAGTCTATGTTCATGAGAAATCAGTGATTCATGAAGCTCATCCACTGATAAATGTGAGAGATTATTTGTCTCTTCTATAGCTACAACAATGGCATTAAACCTTGCTAGCAAACTTCTCAAAATTTTCTCAACTATTCTCCTTTCTTAAGTGTCTTACCATGAGACCTAGTTTGAGTAACCAACCCAATTACATGTGTAAAAAATGAGTCTACATTCTCAGAATCTTTCATACAAAGTGTTTCAATATCTCTTCTTAACATTTGCAGTTTTGTTGTCTTGACTTTTGCCATGCCTTGGTAGGCTATTTGGAGGGTGTCCCATGCTTTCTTGGACTTCGTTGCGCTACAACCCTTGGGAAAATACTTTCATGGACTGCTTGGAAAATATAGAACGGGGCTTTTGAATCATTCTTCTTGTTGTCCCTTAACAAATCTCTTTCTGCTTGAGATAAGGCATTGTATGTTGTTGCATTTTCCGGTTCTTGAAAACCATTCTCCACCAAATCCCAAATGTCTTGAGAAGAAAACAGGACCTTCATTGTAATAGCCCAGTAATCATAATTTTTTCCATTAAAGTGAGGTATCTAAAGATTAGTCAAACCTGTGCTTCATGTTGCCATTTCTGAGTGTAAACAAAAAAAAATCTACCTGTTGGTAAATTCGTTCCAAAGGTAAAAAAACAATCTTCCCTCAAAACAATTGTTTTTTTTTTGTTTCACTAACAATATTTAACATGCATCAAAGAGATATAGAACAGTCGGTGAAGGAGCGCACTATTAAGGCGTTCCATATGCAAAGGTCACCGGTTCTAGTCTCGCCGATACCAAAAAATCCAGCATGGTTTCCGCTGGTGCGGCTCAGGCCGGGTGCGATCCCCGGGTGACTTTGACGGCTTAGATGCCATTGATTCGTGGCCTCTCAGCCACAGGGTAAGAGTGATTTTCAAGATTCACCCACTTATCAAAAAAAAAAAAAAACAATATTTAACATGCTCCGAGTATTAAAAAAACACAACAAACTTAATACGATTTACACATCACTGGTGTTGCAGAGTAAACCTCTGTAAAACTCCCTAAAACTGGTTTTCACGCGCCCACCAATATTTCCTCCACGATTTTCTCCTCATAGACTCTTTCTCTCTAACTTGCCCAACATGCCCAACATTACAAATGAAATTTTCATCCACATTTATATTAACATACAAATTTGACATTAACACATGATAGAGAAAATAATTAATGCGCAATATGGGAGATTTTGGTTTTTTGAACTAGCATGGGTGGTTTTACATAGTAATTGGTTTTTTGAACTTGCAGGTGTTGTGGAGTGTGGGCAACAGTTGTAGAGTGAATGCTTGCCCATACTTATTTACTAAAATTCATTAAATACCTTAACTCCTCTGCTGTGTTGCAGAATGGTCAGGGATATACTTATGCACTCACTTCAGTCCTTTCGCCTGCAAACAATTGCGAAATGGTCAGGGTTGTACTTCTGCTCTAACTTCAGTCCTTTCTCTTGCAAACAAAATCGCAATCATAGTAGTTGACTAGGAAAGCATGGTATTTATCAATTTATTTAAATCTATGGTTGGGATTAGTATTTCAAACATAAAACACAAGAAGAATAGTGGCCCCGACCTTATCATGTCGATGAGATCATCCAAACACCACTGAGAATTCGCATAAGTGGGGATTGTGCAGTGGTCTGGGAAAGCATGGTATTTGTCAGTTTGTTTAAAGTTGTTGATTTGCTCATTCAGACACCACTGAGAGTTAGCATAAGTGGGGAAAAAATGGCTATGTGAATAGTGGCACTTTGAATTGCGACTTCTATTTGAGAGGGAAAGGTGCACCCCTCTTCCATTTCTAGTTTGTCCAAAAACACTAGCAATCCAATTGATGTAAGTCGTTTGTAGAGATGACTGACGAATGTCTTTTTGACATAGGAACCTCTGTGATTGATGAATATGTCATAAGAGATCGATGGCGAAAAGGAAGAAAGAGCACTATCATTGTGTTGAGGAGCTGTTTGTGCCATTTGAAAGACAATTGGGATAAATGTATAGACAAACTAATGAATGGAGAAAATGGTAGACATAAAATAGTAAGTAGATGACTGAAGCAGGTAGATAGATCACAAAGCTTACCAAGCTTCAAATTGGCGAGAAGTATCAACAAGCTTAATTAGATGATTGAAGCGAAAGAAGGTGCATTAAAATGCCGAGACGCCTTGTAAGTTTTGTGGAAATTACGCTTCGTCTCAGAGAGGCCTGGAATTTGATGTCCCACAATACGTATTTCATATTTTAAGACGTATTTGACAGTTGTCGTAAATTTTTACCCGTCAAATTTGACGTGCTTCATAAATCAGAAACCGTCATTTTGACATTTAATTTAGGATTTGTCCTGCCAAAATTTATAGTACTTGTCTTTAAGTTAAAAACACCAAAGTCAGACTAAGCCCAGGGTCATAACGCAAATGCATACAATACCTCTGGCTCACTTGGCAATGGAGCCTGGCACACTTTCATAGATTTGAATCGTATAAAAAATTATCTGACTATAGTTCTTTCGTAGATTTGAACTTTATGAAGGGAGATCTCCCCCTAGGCAACTAAGAACAACTACATTGTAATCTAGCTGTTACATTCAAGGAACCAACCAACCAGTCTATGTCAAGAATGTGAATTCAGCCATCAAACTGTAAGCTAGTACATGATTGAAAAATACTAAAAATATACATGCATTTTTTGGTGTGTATAACACTTAGAAGGGGTGGTGTTCTTGTTTTTGTTCCTTAGGCTTCCCTCAATCATTCCACAGTCTCCCTCTTGTTTGATTCTGCCATCTTCCAACATCGACGAAGGAGTGCGATCGAAAAATAAAAGCAGTTGAGGAACAACTAACGTGAAGGGTAGTTGCAGTGTTTAATTCAACAACATCTTTGCCGCGGATTATCAAAAGTCACACCAAATCGGAATTAATGGTAGGGCTCAATGCTGCGAAAAAGTTGGGCTCAAGAAGGGCCCTGGATGCTCGAAGAAAATCAGAAGCTCGTTACTTACATACTGTAGCAAAACCATGGAAGCTAGAGGGCTCTGCAGCAGAAAGTTGGGTGTTGAGATCAGAAAGAGCTGGAGATTGCATTGGGCTAACTATCTAAGACCAAATATCAAGGGGAAAAATTCAGCGTGCAAGAAGAGAACACTATTATTCAACTTCATGCTCTACTGGGAAATACGTGGTCTGCCATTGCTACTCACCTTCCCAAGCAAACAAACAACAAAATAACAATGAAAAGGGGTAAGCAAAAGGTGGACCTCAAACTCATTCAAAACTGTAGTCACTGCCATGCTATTTTTTTAAAAGCAAGGGTAGTTATTGATTTGAAGCTCTTGATCTATATTATGTGTGGTGTTGTTTTTCGAAGTCATTACATATAAATTTTTGGAATCAAAATTTCGAACTATCTTGTGTGGTTCGTGAACTAGGAAAAATAGTTCGAAACCTTGATTCCAAAAATTTGTATGCGATAAATATGAAAAGCAACACCACAACCAAAAATAAGCCACTAAAAATAAATGTTGGAGCTTTCTACTGAACTTGCCCTCATCATTTACTTCACAATCCACAAGATTTCCCAGTTTTCAAGTCCCAAGTAAGTTGCCTTCTTCAACCAGTTTCGATCTCATTCCGTTGTTGTTTTTTTAATTTCTTTCTTAGTATTTGTTTTATGTGAAATAAATGTTGTGAAATTATACAAGCTTGTCAAAATGAATTTCTCTGAGTTCTTTTACAAGAATAATATATCATGTCACCTTAAAAAATGTCTTAAATATTAGAAAAATAACTTGTGATTTATTCCATAATGAAGTGCTCAATTACCATTTTGAAAAGCCCATGCTTATTTTGACTATTTTTGTTTTTTTGAGTGCCTTGGCTTATTTTGACTAAAAATCGCTTGTGATTTATTTCATAAAGCGCTCAATTACCATTTTGTAAAGCCCAAGCTTATTTTGACTATTTTTGTTTCTTTTTATTGCCCTAGCTTACTTTGAATAATTTTGTATTTTGAGTTTTTTACTAAATGCTCTGAAATCAACTTCATCTTTATCGTAGTGAATTTCTCTTAAAAAAAATAATTATATTGTTATTAAGCTAAACTTCTCTTACAATACAAATAATTATTGAAGATGTTACAAACTCATATTTATTTAATATACCTATTTAGATTGTCAACCACTTCTAATATAGTTGTATTTGGAGGATTCAACTCGTACAAAGTACATGAATAGAATTAGTGATGGTATTGTGTAAGACAATGTTTAATAGGAAGGATTTCTTTGTGTAATTGGTTGAGTTGTATATTTCATCTATGATGTGGACAATAATGTGAATCTAATTTTTTAAGATGAGGAAATCACACGCTCATATTTAAGATATTATGAACATGATTAGTTAACAATGTTCAAAGGCAAACAATGAGTTGATTACCTCGTAGATAGATTGCAGAGTTTACCTCGTAGATAGATTGCAGAGTTTGCTTAGTCTTGACATTTTTCACCGTCATGGTTTTAGGAATAATGTGTTCCAAATATGTGTAATGGATATCAAAATTAGTTGAAAGGATATACAAATATTTTAAAAATATTTAGCTATCATTACTGGATTTATTATTCAAGTAGTTCACAGTTGGTTGAAAGTGTACTTATAGGGATTAAAGTTATCTTGGTATAAATAAATAATTCAATAAATAAAATATGTAGTGAGTAAATAAAGATGTGTGTGCCCATCTTTAAATAAAATATTTGGTGAAAATAAGTTATTAAGAAATAGTTAAACATATAATTATATGTTTAATAAATTTGACATATGTAGTAGATTATTGGATTTAAATAAATTATAAAAAGGGATAGTAGTTAAATTCTTCATATTTAAAAAAAAATTACTCTATCTCATTTACTAGCAGTTGAGGGTCATCATCATCGTAATTATATGGCTTTCTTTAGTTTCTTTCACATGTCAAAATTTATGTACATAATCAAAATTATTAACTCTCAAAAGCTAAAACCTTTATAAAATCTTAAAAATATGGTCGTATACTAGGTGGAAACATACGCTAACTTAGGAAGAAACAAGGCACTCTAAAAGAGAGATTAAACGAAGTGGAGACATAGTGAAACACATATGCGCAGAAGAAACAATACACTCTCATAGAGAGATTAAAGAAAGTTGAGATGAAAGAATAATTGTAAAAAAATTTCTAAATAAGAGAAAATTAACACTCACACATTTAAATATAACCTAAAACCAAAAACATAAAAAATACCAAAACTTCTTCAAATTTTCATTTGACTAGCAAAAGAGATTTGAAATCCCAGGGCTAGTCTCGGATGAAGAATTTACCAAATCTCCATCCAGAATCATGAAGTGACAAGGCAATCATTTAAAAATTCCACCGCCGGAAATTTCGTAGATCTGACACTGCGTCTCGACCATCGTGAAATCTCCATCACTGTGAAACTTGGGAAATTGGGCCCCATTTAAACATAAAGGATTTATGGGCCCTCGGTCCATTATTGAACGACATTGTAAAAGTCAATATCCTGGAAATTACTTCTCGAAATTTTGTGGAAATTATGTAAAGGTTTCCAGTGTCACGAAATTTCCTGGAAATTATGTAAAGATTTCCAGTGTCACGAAATTTCCTGGAAATTTTGTGGAAATTATGTCCCATCTGAATACAAGGATAAATCAACCTTCTTGTCACCGAATGGATAGTCAACAATCAAAAGGATCTATCAACCGCTCTGGAATTTCCATCGCTGGGGCCCCTCGTGGTGGAACTAACAAATTGGAGAAAGAGTTCAAACGCATAGAGACGTGAGGAGGGCCATGAGATATTCATAATTCTCGACTGGTCCATAACTGTGAAAGTATCTGATACGGAGTGCACTTTTAGTAATATTCGCCTCAGCAAAAACAATAGATTCCAATTTCCCCCACATGCGCACCGCAGAGTGGGGACATCATCGGTTCCCATAACCCTGGTTGGACATGGCCAACAGCCATCGACCGTGATTAGTTCTGAGGGCCGTCCAGGTTAACGGAGTGACTGCAGGTGGTCAGCAATAAGCAGAAGGCTAAATGTTATTTAATGTTTTGTATTACAAAATTTTTTTGAATGCTTGGAACTTTCGCCATGATAGAAAAGTTATAACTTTATGTGTATTGGCCAACCAATGTAAGAGTCGGTAGTAAAATTTCCTTGGATGTGTCTACAAACCCATCTAACTATGTAATCAAAATCTTGGGTTATATATATCATTGCGAGTATATAATACACTGGTATGAGGTCGAGAGCTTTGTAGTGCTTTATTTGTTTTTCTTTAATTCATGAGTGTTTTTATTTTATTTGAGATACACCTTTGTTGGCTAGCCATCCTGCAAAGGTAGAGTACGAGGAGCCAAAGAGTAAATGGAGGTGATTGAGGCCCTTATGGTCAGAACCGAGACCACTACCATGCTCAAGAGGCCACAAAATCCTTCCATTCACCTATCCCTGAAGACATCCATAATGAGATGCATAATTTAGAAGCAATGGAAGCCATATAACGACATGCAATGTCTAACTCATAACTTTCAGAGGAATTTTGGCAACTGATAATAGATCCTAGTCAAACCAAGGGCTACAAGAAGTAGTATTTTTAGGCATTATTTGTAACCACCCCTCTCACATTTACCCACTTTCATCGGCTTGTCAGGGTAAACATGAGTTGAAGGCTACAATTACATGACTCATTCTCCTAAGTACAATTAAGGAAGTGGAATTCACAAACTAGAAACTTATTGACCTTCCTCAAGAGCTACAAGACACCTAGAAGCTAAGCTGCCACTCCCAGTGCCCAAACCCTAAGCTGGAATATTTTTTCAGTGACCGGGGCTCCCAATCGCATTCATTACAAGGCCTCCATGTAGTTGACGGCCTCCAACCGCATGCATAAACCTATCAGGCTGTGGTTAAGACCTAGATTCATCAGTATAGAGGGTGTGGTCCTGGATATGAGCCTAAATTCCAGGTCAGCATCCATACCACTACCCATAACTCAATGAGACTTTCCAGAATGATAAATAACATCAGGACAAAACCATTCATACCAAACTTGATCAAATACTTGACCTAACTAGGCCTAGCCATGACAGTCATTTCGTCAAACATATGGTGAACATGTAATCTACAGGTCATGAATGCATATCTAAACATAGGGGTCTGATACTTATCCTAGAATCACCAAGAAGGTCTAATGCCCTCTCATAATATTTTCAATAACATTTTTTATCTCATGCATCCATTAACCATTCATCACTAATAAAAACATGTCAAGAGCCATACCTAGAACTTGTTATGGAACCATGTTTGTAACCAACATATAACCTAAATAATAACCATGATAGAACAACCATCAAAGCCACATAATAACAAGTACAAGTACTCATGAATTATGATAGGAAAAGATCTTGTATTAACATATGCAAAAGCTAACCAAGTTAGGGACTTCCACATACCACGCGACCATAGATTGGGCTTAAAAAAATCTTTCTTTCAGTTAGTCACCCCAGTGCCATATTCTAGGCATGAATGTGGGACTCAAGACAAAAACAATCAAGGTTTCCTAGAGATTAAACCACCTCCACCCTCATGCTCCCGTGATCCTGTCAAAATTGGTCAAGGGATCACATAGGCAAATCAATACATAAACAACTAGGGCTTCCCAGAGATTAAACCACCTCAACCCTTAGGCTATTATGATCACACCAAAATCAATTAAGTGATCACTAAGCCCAAAACAAGCTTGGATGCCTCAGAATTTATTCACCAATATCTTGAGTAATTTTCCTATATCCACCCACTTGTCGAGGGATTCCTGGAGATTAAACCACCTCCACCCCCAACCCTTGGGATTTTTCTTGAGACCACCTCACCTGGTTCAAAAACCATTCGGGAATCCAATTTTTAACCAATTGAAAGAACCCCATCACACCATGGCTATTCAGAAATTGCAAGGCAATGTTGAAACCACTGTCACACCTAGAAAAACCTAAGCCATTGACAACAAGAGAACCAAATACACGCATGCATGTACCATGAATTCACAAACTAGCTAGGAAATCACACATGCAAGCTATGATAAATTGGATAAAATCTTGCATAAAGACCGTCTCCCTTGCTATAATGATAAATGGTTCACCCGTAGATTATTTCTCAATCTCCATAGGACTAGGACAAGGTTGCACTTTGTCTCATCTATTGTTCCTCATCATTATAGATGTCATGTCCAGAAAACTTACTTGTACTCATGATCACGGTCTCATATCTGGATGCAGAATCGTTGATAGGGTCCCCCTCTCCCAATGTATGTGGACAACATGCTCACAATTGGAAAATCAAACCCTTAAAAAAACCCATGTTATCTTCAACACCCTCTCTGATTTTAGACTCGCCTCGAGCCTTCTCATGAACCAATTAAAGTCCAATCTAATCTCCAATGAGCCTGATGCAGACGGGATCAAGGAGATTTCCAATATCTTCTGGGTAAAATTCACTCACTTGGACAATTGTTTCACTTACTTAGGATTTTTCCTTAAACCAAATGGATACAAAAACAAGGATTGGGACTGGCTTCTTGACAAAATTGGTAAGTGAATAAAACAATGATCTCATCGATGGATCTCTTTGGTAGGACGTCTTATTCTTGTCAAGTATGTTCTGCACAACATTCTCATCTACTAGATGCACATTTTCGGACTTCCCAAAGGAGTTTTCCATCATCTCAACGCCATTATCTCAAGTTTCATATGGGTTGGCACACAACTGAAACACAAATTTTGTTGAAGAATGTAACTAGGTTCGGTCATCATAATTGTATTTAAGTCATAATGAAATGTATTATCAAAAGAAAGAAAAATGAATTATTATTATTATTATTAT
>APFE030574164.1:0-13898 GCA_000404065.3 Pinus taeda | reverse complement strand
TAAAAACATGTTTATCTCTGGGTACGCAGGTTCTCTCTACCTTTTCTGCGTGTACGCACTCCAAACTCATTGTACCTGCGTACTTGTACGCTCTGTAAGCCAAAGGATGGGTGCGTACCCCTGTAAAGGTCAGAAGGCGCGAGTTTCATCTTTAAAAAGTTACTTGTGGTCACTTCTAGAGCCTTCTAGAAGAGTGTTTGACGTGTATTGAGCGCCTCCAGATGGTTCATGCATCCCTATGAAAAAGGAACTTATCCCATCAAGAGAGGAGCTACCCCATCCAAAAGAGGGGCTTATCCCATTGATGTTGGACCTGATTAACTTCCTCTAGAACATTATAAATACAGGCATTTGGCCAGAGGAGGGGAGGTTGAAAGCTGAACATTCCAAAGGGTAGATGCTGCTAGAATTAGGACTTCCTTGTAGAAGCTTGTGAGGAGAGATTACCATCCTTTCTTGTTTCATTTGGAAGTGGGTGAGCTTGTCAAAGTAGAGGAAAACTCTTGCTGGACCCTGGGAGGAACTTGCACAACACCAAGGCTGAGGTTGTAATGGTTTCTTTTGTTTCCTATTAATACAAATAAGTCCATTCTTCTCAATGATTTGTTCTTAATGAATTGTTTCATATACTCCTTGGTTTATATGTTGAATATGTTTTGTTTTATGAGATATTCAGGTGTTATGTAATCGTTTGATTGTTAGTGTATGCAGGTTTCGACGTGAAGGAGGAGCTCATCTGGATCGACGAGGCTAGACTACTACAACAGTGTTCGATTTCATGTAGGATCAAAAACACTTGGTTTCTCATATGATAATGCATTTTTAGAGAAGGATTGCTCTTAATTGCCTTGTTTGTCACTAGAATGTCTTAGGCTTCTAGGGAGGCTAGTTTTGTCCTCAAGATTAACTCTTTCCGCGTGACATGGTACCCAACCGCTAGTTGTGATTCCAGCATAACCCAAATTTTGTTGTAAACTCATGCATGGTTGTCCTTCTGGGGAATACAATGAAAGGGTATATGGCCCTCCATATGATGTTAATCTAGTGCTCAAAGGCATAATTTTCCTTTGGGCACCAGTTTGCCCAAATTGACCTTGTGATGGATCAATTTTGTCAAGACTCAACGTAAGAGATTCCAGATATAATTCTGGACGAACAAACGGGAACAATCCATACTGTCGAAATAGTCCCAGGATGGACTCCATCCAGTGATTGAAAACTGGTTGGGATAGATGGCACGCTGGTGAACATTGTCGGAAAAGAAGAAGGGGCTTCCGTTGTTGCTGTGTCGAGTGACACAATCCTTGATGTTGACGGTTATTCAGACATATTAATTCTATCCAAAAGATTCCTCAGTGATTATTCAAGAACTTCTGAGGGTGGGTGAATATTCTCTGATGAAGAAGGATATAGGGCGATCCCAGCTCCAAGTTGCGTTGGACTGCTAGATGGAGGATCTTCCACAATCTCTTCTATGGCAATCAATCCAGGAGGAAGAGGCAAACCGTCAGGTCTGTAAAATATTTCTAGTGCCGAAGAATATGTAATTTCTGCAGGAGTAGACGATTGGGGAGTAAAACCTTCTCAATCGGCTGTTGATGGAACCAGTTCAGGAATATAAGTGTTGACCGTCAGACTAGGATCAGTTGTAGTGTCCTATTGCTATTGCGGAATTTCTTCCATAGAGGCAGGGATTGCAGAAATGTTCGAAGTAATCGGAGTCTCTGAGGATGTTGGAGTGCTTTCTCCAACCAACCTAGGGGACTTTGATCCGGTTAAACGAGTTTTCTATGTCCGGAATAGCTTCGCTTCCGGAGTCAACGATGGTTGACTCGTAAGTCTCAGCGAATGATGGGGTTTTGATTGACTTTCTTCCACGATTGCGGATTACTTGGTCAATTCAAAATAAAAGGGGAAAATGTTTTTCGAATTAAATGAATTTTAGACGCTTTGACACAACTTGTTTTTTCAATTTTAAAGAGTCGAGAAAAAACAAAAGATGACTCTAGTCACCTTCAATTTTTACTGAGCTTGAAGTGACAAGCGCTCAGAGGACCTTTTCCTTTAAGGAGTCTGAAAAGGAGCAAAATGGACTTCTCTAGATATCTAGGTAGAGAGGATTACCAAACCAATCATAAAACTGCAGAATACTTTTTACGGTATAGCAGACGGTCTTCCCGAATGCTGTGTTCGGTGCATTACGATCGATAAGGTGGCGAACACGACTTCCTAACGATAAAGGATGCAGTCTATAGTGGTATCCTAATATATAAGCGAAGGTACGTGGGAGAACAAGTCCGTACTGGAACTTATCATCTCAGAGTGGAGGAATCACCCAGCTAGCACGAAAAGCAACAGTTACCAAGCTTTATGACGCTGGAATACGTCTCTAGCCTAAACCTCTAGATGTTGCGTTAAGTTCCAAAGCATTGTTAGATTCATTGAGATTTATTTTAAGTTGATCTTGCTTAGCAGTTTTACTTTTAGGTTCACCACGTGATGTATGTAAAATTCCTAAATGCAGTCTAAGATGATAAATAGATGTTTTATCTTCTTTCAACAATAAAAATCCTAGCTACTAAGGGGAAGAAAGTCAAGCATCTTTTCTTCACAGAGCACAAAGCACACACTAATATTCACAGTCCTAAATCAAGCCAAACATTCAAGATGCAAATGCACATGCACGTATTGGTTTTCAGATCCCTTAATGTGTAAATGACACTAAGAAAACTATGTGCAAAATTGAATTACTTTTAAAGCGACTGTACTCAACAAAATTCCTTTTCAAAACGAAGTGAAAACAAAAGAGACACTTTGCGATTTTGAAATGAAAACTTGCTTTTCGACACTTTAAAACTAGTAAATAAAGTCTTATGCAATAATAACTGTATAATCAACTATCTAAAAGAATGGGATTGCTTTCTAAAACTGAAAATGACAGCTACGACACTTTCAGATGTAGTGACGACAGTTTGACTATGTTATTTTTTGCAAAAGAGAACTAAAATGACGCACAATACATAAAAAAACATTTATAGTTCTTTGCACTAAGGAGGCTGAATAATGCTACAGAAGGGGGGGGGGGGTATTCATAGAAGCACACTGATTACATACAACAAAATCTCTTGAATAAGATTGAAAACAGTGAGAAACATCCACAGTCGGATTGTAAAATCAGTCCTCCCTGACCATCGCACCTGTTACACAGTCAACTCAGTATGCAGTGCAGTTACTCCATTCGGGAAGTGCGATGCATACAGACTACTTTGAAGGCAGGGTGCGATGGTTATAGTGCGAGACTTTGAACGATACTTCACTCACAATTTGCCTTTTAGTTTAGGGGTTTAAGCTGAATAAGTACAGATCAATGTATGTAAAAACACATGGCTGATTTAAGAGGTTACTAAAGCCACTACTTAGGGCCATTAGATTTCTTGCAGATCTATTGTTTAATTTATAAATAAAAACCTGGAGATTGACTGAAGTAGCATTGATCGACTTTGCATTTGTATGAAAAATGCAGTTCGAAGGCTAGTTGGCTTGACTTCAGGCTCCCTCTGTATGTTTATAAAAGAAACAATGATAGATAGGCTAACAAGTAGTCTAGTTGCTCCCCAGTGGAGTCACCATTTTGTTATATGGGAATAGTGTCCACACGGATGCTGCTATTCCCACTAATATGGGTGGCTATCTTAAAAACAAACAATCAAAGTCTACTATTGATTCCTTTTATGAAAATTGATGAGAGGAGAACCAAGAAGGCCAGCCTGAGTCTTGCGCTCGATTCCCTCTCCTTCTTGATAGTGTTTTTTTGCTCGCTCTTTGTTTGCTCAGCTTCAAAAGGACCTGTAGAATCATAGAAACATACTACTATGCAAGAATCAAGGATCTAAATTCATAAATAATGTAGGATCAGATATACATTAACCATATACAAGCATATATAAACAAGTACACCAGAATATGGAAGGAAACAAGAATAGCTTTATTCAGATAGATAGTAGCAAGAGGATTACAACCGTGAGTAGCTCTGACCTAGCATCATCCTCCAGCTAAGAAGCCCTTATTTCACCTCAAGCAAAGAAAAATCACCCAACACTGTAAATGCACACCAAAATACCAACACCACTTCTCTATAAGTTACAAAATTCCAGCCTCTCCCTTCTTGGATCTCTGTGATGAGGGATCCATATATAGATTTTTGCAATGGTGTGATTCAGCACTGGGTTTTTGATTAATGTCCTCTCTCTGATATTTCTTGGTTTCACTTGTAGATTTTATTGATTTATTAATCATCCTTGAGCGAATTCTGAGAGGCAAGTGTCATATGAGAAGTTTCTAGAAGATTCCTTGATCATCCACTTAGAAAATTGTCTCTACCACTTATCTATTCTTGTCCATCGCACCCTGTAGAAGGAATTTTCGGTATGGATGACACCTCCCATGCGTATTAGGTGCTATTCATCGCACTCTCTGCACTGGGCTTTCAGTATGGTTCAGTTTTGACCATTTATGAGCAGTTTTCAGTGGAGAACTTGTGGGAGATGATGTAATCAGTTGACCTTGTTCCTTTAGGCAGTGAAACAACACTTTTAGGGACTTAGGAGCCCTCAATTTATGGACATTTATGATTGGGTTTGAAGTGCCCAAAAATATCTATAAAACTCGGAAAAGTTTTTGAAGTTAATAGTAATCACTGAGCTACTTGGATTAGTCTTTATATTCCCAAATCTATATTACTGGACCTCCTTTTTAGCAAAGAACAATACATTTTTGTTATTTCTTAGAGCATGCTAACAAGCTTCAATCGAATTGATTCCACTTGAATTATATCAAAAAAAAGATTCTAGTTCATAAAAAAAATTACCTCATTTCATTTACACTTGATTTGGTTAGGCATTTCTTAGATTTACTAGCTCACTAGTTCTTGAATTTTTAGATTTTCGACTAGTAATGTTTTTTTACTTTCTTAGAATGGATTAATAGAGGTATTTTTGAGTCATTCCAATTGGAATGGGGACCTAAGACATCCTATTTAATAAAAAAAAGTGTCCCATCTAATTTAGCTTTGACTTTCTAGGCCATTCGATGAATTATAGTGAATTTGTACATCCTGTAGGAAACTTCTCCAAGCTTTTTGAGCAAATCCATCCATCTCCCAACTTTGGTTTTGAGTTTTGAGTGATCCGAGGCATTTTATCACTCCATTTCACCCATATACCACCTCCCATAATTCTTCCATCACCTCCGACACCTTCCATTTTTCTCTCGGCTGTATCATGTAGCTTTTAAGGGGATCCTATAGCTTTTCCTGAAATGGCCTGTTTTGAGGCCAAATGGAGCGAAAACCTCTAGGAAATCACCAAAAGCCTCCCAAGGGTATCCCACACCATCCAAAAATATCCCAACCCTTCCATCCATCCTCAAACATCCTTAATTCACTTTCCACATCACCAAAAGAAATGAGTTTGCATACTTGATTTTGCATGAAAAGAGAAAAATACAAAAACATATTTATTTCAGTCCATTTACTTGCACATTAGTGATGTTTTATGCTTCTTACCTCCATGCTTAGATAGTAGCATGTGGTTCATGATAATTTATCGTTATTGCAAAGCATAGTTTCTTGGAAGTTATCTAAGAAATGGTGTGACTTTGCATTGAATTTTCGTCTCTTTCCTTGCACTTTCTTATAATAGGTTAAAGTTCCATTTCAAACATTTAATTTTCTGCCATTATTTTAGGATTTTGCTTTAGTACATATTACATCATGACAAGAAAGGAAGGACACATTGTATGCCACACATATAGTGCCGACACCTCTTAAGTTAGTACGAACCCCTGGTTGATAGTTAAAACTGGTAGCCTTGGGAGTTTCAGCATTCTTCTTACAATATTGAAGCTCATCAGTTGTCCTTAGGAGATACCAATAATACTCCTCCTCCATTTCCCTCTTTGGAATTCAATCCATTAAATTATAATTTGCACACTTTGTTTTCATCTGCGTGATGGTGTTCTAACTACATCATTAGCTGTGTTGGTGTTTCTTCTAAGATGGTCTCATCTTCTTCTAGGAACAAGCAAGAGAGGTCGCCTTAAGAGAAAATTCTAAGGTTCAAGTAGTGTAACATCACATTGAGCATCAACAACAACTTCTCCAGCTCTTAAATGATAACCTCACGTTGGCGTAGAATATAATGAAACAACAGGCAGATAAACATCGCATCAAAAGAAGTTTTGATGCAGGTGACTGGGTATTCCTATGGTTACAATCATATAAACAAATGTCCCTCAAGCAAGCTAAGAAGGATAATAAATTATCACCAAAGTATTATGGTTCGTACAAGGTGTTGCAAAAGATTGGTATTTTGGCATAAAAATTGAATCTTCCTACAACTTCTCGAGTGCACCCAGTTTTCCATGTTTCATGTTTAAAGAAGGTTATAGGTGACAAGCTCCCAGTTCAAACAATATTGCCATAACTTGACGAGGAAGGAAAAATTATATTGGAACCGGAAGCAGTCATAGAAAAAGAACTTGATAGCTACAAAATCGATCAATTTCGGAGTATCTCATCAAGTGGAAGAACTTATCTGTTGAAGAGTCCACGTGGGAGGATGAGAATTTTGTACAGAACCATGCAGAACTACTCCAGCATTGAGGACAACACTTTTTTGAAGGAGAGGGGCATGTTAGGTCCCTATAATACTAGTGATTCACCCATTACTATTGTCATTGTACCCCTTATTAATATTGGTGTGCCCCTATTGTCTCCATATTATTATTATTGTGCCCCATAGAATCCCTCTATTGTTATTTTTGTGCCTTTATATTATTATTGTTACGTTGGCTTGGTTATATTGTGACCCCTTAGACTCCTATATATAGAAAGGAGGTTTTGTCATTTGAATCATCCAAGAATTGTTCATTTTGTGTAATGTAAAGGAGGTTTCCCCCTCGAAGAGCCTAAGTTATAAGGCATTGATTTATCTTTTCTATCTTTTTGTCAGTTGGTTTCTTAAAACATATATAGTCAATCATAGAATAGAGCTCAGTAGTTGTACTAAGTATCACTGCTACTAATTTGAACAAGAAAGTTGTAACAACTGTGGGGAAAATTTTATGTAATAAAAGTTAATAAAGGAAAAATAATAACCATAGTTGATGGGACACTTATTCAATGCCGAATGTTGGGCAAAATCATATTGATGGGTGTCACTTATGGTTGTTTAATGGCTAAGGAAATTGGAAAAGGAAATGCTTAAGGCTTTGGAAAGGCTAAATGAAATTTTTGGCACATTTATTTATGAAAATAATGGAAATAGTAGAAAATGGAGGTGAAAGGTCACAGGTTGCATGTGAGGAGGAAAATGAAGGAAAATAAAGGAAAATGAAGAAAATAGAGGCCTTATTCATAAACAAGCTTCTTAGGATTAGTTTGCAAGATTTTGCTAACCCTTTTCTAGTTTAGTTTTCGAGCTCTCTCATTATTCTCTCTCTCTCATACCCTTGGATAATTAGAGTTTGTACCACTCTTGGAAGGTGTGGAATACTTGAATTTTTGGAGCAAGAAGACAAAGGAAGAGCATGAAACTACAAAAGGACATCAAGATCAACATCTACAACAAGATTTCCTTGCAAATATCGAGTTGCATGTATGTTTTCATCACTAGTTTTGGCATGTATGGCATATGCATGTGGGTTCTTGGTCATGATCTATCACTGGCATGGACAACTACCTAGATTGATGGTGAATTTCCTAGCATTTCCATTTCGTAGAGAGTCATGGAGATTTTGGGTTTATTTCGTTGTTTATTTTGGTTGTTTCTCATTTTTCCTTATGTTCGGTTGAGTTATTAGCTCCTAGAAGCCCTGGTTGGACAAACACTCTGGAAACCTTGTCATGGCTTGGGTTGAGTTACTAGTCAAAGAAGCCTTGGTTGGAAAAATGGTCTAGAAGTCCTTTGTGGGTTGAGTTACTAGTCTTAGAAGCCCTTGTCGGCAAAAATTATTTGGAATCCCGACGATAGTTGTGGGTTAAGTTACTAGTCCTCAAAGCCTTGGTTGGAACAAACTCTCTAGAATCCATGGAATGCTTAGATAGAGAACAATCTAATGATGGTTTTGTGATGTTCGACTATGAGGTGGAATCACTGTTGATGGGTTGAGGTGGATGCCTTCTCCAAGCTGTATCTAGTTTTGGATTGATGTGTTGTATGAGATCCCATAGTCATGCTTGGAATATGGCATGAGGGTGAATGGAGGAAGACACATTTAGCTCAGCCATTCTACGGTCATGTGGAATGTGGAAGTCCCATCTAGGGTTTGCATTTTTCATCATCAATATGAAGTTATTTCTCCTCATTATCTCATGAGTATTATACCAGTTTATGTTTGGATTATATGGTTGTTATTACCTTAGTATTTATGTTGTTATTATGTTGGTTATGAATATGTATTATGGTAGTGGCTATGTATGGCTCCCATCATGTTTTTACTTCTATATGGATGAAAAATGTATCTATGGCCCAATAGATGATAATGCAACTAATGTCATAAGGAGGCAATGAATCATAGAGAATCTGGTATAAGTATGAGACCTGTATTATTAGATTTGTTTTTTTAATTATAGATTGCATTGATGCCAAGTGTTTAATAGAATGTTAGTCCTTCTTGAGGATGGTCGGACCTAGTCTTGGAGTTCTTTCTTGTTTTATTAGTCTTGTCATCAAGTGATTAATAGATTCTGAAAGTTGCTTGGCATGAGGAATTTCTTTGGGTTACATCCAGGGAAAATTTTAAGAATTGCCCTAAATTTATATGTATAATAAATTGGTGAATCCAAATCATACATAGGAAAAATGGGAGGCAATTTTATCAATAATATATTATGTGTATATAATTTTTTTGGCGAATCTATCACCATATTATATTATCTTGTAAAGTCATGGTGAATGTTTCACTGAATTATAAAACCTTGTAAGATATTCGTAAATATTTCACTGAATAATAAAACATTCTAAAGTCTTCACAAATGTTTTGTTAAATTATGAAACCAAATATGATAATAGGAAAACATATTCATTAAACTGTAATATACTAACATACATGTTTGGAAAAGAGAACATAATTTTCTCTTCCTACAAACAATGTTTCAAGTTCAAGTGGTCGTGATTGTCAAGGTTATTAATATACACTCTTTCATATCCTTCTATTAGTTTTTAAAATATTCCAAAATAATTTTTTTGTAGGTGTTTATCTTGACCACCAGTTTTGTCAAGGTAGGAGAGATTAATCTTTTCTCTACCATTTTTGTCAAGCTATGAGAGATTAATGTTTGTAAAAATTTCGTTTTACTTTTATTCCAACTTTTCTTTCCTAGAGTGTTTCCATCACTACCTTCTTGATTCCATATCAAACCAATTTCTCAAATGCTAGCCTAGCTATGACAAAGGACTTTCTTGCTTCTACAAATTTGTAGCCTCATTTTAAGGAGAAGTTGTTATATTTGCAGGGGAAATTTATAAACACTTTCATTCGCTCTCTGGGTAGTTTTTAAACCACCAACCTTCACGTAGTTCATCCTTCCATATGATGTTTTGTCATTACACTTTGTTCTTCAAGAAATATATAAGTTATGAAAGTCATTCTACCATGTCATGAAGTGTTGAATGGAGGGAATCCCATACAGATGAACCTTACCTATGGCCTTACAATGAAATCTTCTATTTTGAGTCATTGTGTTTAAGTCCCCCCCCTTCAAGCACTCTTTATGTAGGTAGGAAAATGAAATGGGGCCCCCTTACTTACTGACCTTCCTTTCTCTTACTTGAATAGTTGTATCTTACCCAACCAACAAATGGTTCCTACCTTGAATTATGGAGCATAATAGACCAACAATAAAAGATTTATGTAACTCTGGTCCCCACCACTTGAACACCTTATTGCCCGGCACGAATGAAGGCATGTTAAGGATTTCTTCATTAGTCTTCATAAATATCATTTCAATTCATATTCATCATGGCTTCCGCTAAGCACTCATGTAGGGTCACCTTGCTTGGCAATGAAAATTCCTCATTAATGCTTCCCATCACTCGACCACCTTCAATCATATTCATTTCAACAATTCCATTTTGATTAGCACTTGCAAAATTTGTATGTGGTTTTTGCAATCAACAACTACTATATTTTCTTGAATTCCTCCATCATATTCTTAAGTAGCATTCCCATGTTCACCATCATCACCTAATAGATGATAACATTCTTGAGGTAGACTCAACATGTTTATAAAAACTTTTGGATCTTTATCACTAGGTATTTCAAAAACTTGGCTACAAGCCTCATAATTGGTAAGAACATCATAATTGACTAGCCAAATTCCATTGCACCTACATTCCACATTAATATTAGGGGGTGTCAAGGTTCTTTCAATAGATACGCTAGCAATTTCAATTGTTTCAAACCTTTTTACCTCTCTCCATGGGTTCTTTTCCATCCAATTTATTCTCTTAAACATTAAATATTTCTTAAAATGTCGAAACACACTTCTAGGGGTTGCACCTTATGAGTAATATTTAAGCAGTGCCAACACTATATATGCCTATTATGTTTTTCTTTGTGGTTTGCTAAAATATGTTGTTGTCATGGCCAAAAAAAAATAACAAGTATATGTTTGTAAGATAGACGCCTCCAAGTAAAAGTGAAAAAATGGTATATCCAAATCATAAATAATTATTTATTCATCCATGCATTAGGATGTCCAACCACAGATATTCCTTGCTCACAATTCTTGACATGGTTCTTCATATTTTTATTTCCCTAAAACAAATATAGCCTAGACATTCATAAACAAATTGTAATTTCCCAACAAAATATAGTTATCCACGTTATTTTTAGGAAACACTTTGGCACATTTTCACTCATTCCCTTGCAATTTATTCACATACCACAATTGCTTCCAGCATGGAAAGGAAACTCGTCACAATTGCATATATATTTTGTAAATTGTATGAATGATTTTTGTATGCCTTGGATAGAGTGTAATAGAACTTGATCAGAATTATAGAGTGTAAATCCATAGCTTTGTCTCTATTTAGGATTTCAATTGTTCATAATGTCATCTCTTGATATATTTTCTTAACTCCTGCACACCCTGATTTCCCCAAAATGGATATTTGAATGGACTGAAAGTGGAGCAACATTAGCCTTAAGTTGTATCAACTCTAGGTCATGGCTAATTTCAAGTATCTCCTTACACCAATCAACTATTTCCTCCTTTTGTTCAATTAACACTGTAATAACCCCTTTCTTCTTCTTCTGTGCATCATGTATTTAGCCAATAATGTATTTATGCTTGTGAGTTCCACATTTTCTCACTCCAACTCTTATTAAGAATCCATTGAATTCAACATCATCAATTTCCTTTTTGCATATCCTCTTTACTTCAGCCTTTGTTAACACTAATATTCTTGGTTAAACTTGCACCTTGCACTATAATTCATGCAGAAGCACCATGTTCAACATATACATCATATAATCTTCATCTTTTATATCATTATGATCCTCAAAACCTACCATATTTAACTCCTCAATTGAGGAAGCATTTCATAGATGATCAACCCTTGTCACTTGCATTCTTACCCTCACAAGCATAACACTATTTCCTTGTGCATGATTGAAAAACATTAAACAAACAAGTATTATAGAATAATAGAGGTTGATGCAGTGTATAGAAACAAGGAAAAAAGAAAATTTAAGGTAAACATAGGTGACAAGAAGCAAACATAGGTGCAATGAATATGTTTGCACCTAAAACAAGAGCTATCCTCTGTGCCCACTTCAAAATATGAAAAATAATCAAATATCAAGAGACATCTGAATCCAGAACTTCAGGTATTGTGGATAATTCTCTCACAGATGTAGACGTGTAAGACACCAAAAGAATCACCAGTTCGAATTTGCTTCCTACACGTTTTTGACTTGGGTTCGAATCATAGATAATATACAGAACAAGAATATCACACATGCAGGAGCAACTGACTTGGGTTTGAATCGCATATAATATATAGAACAAGAATGTCACACATATTCAGAGATAATACATATAAAAAGAATATCACCTTGGGAAGCACCAACAAAGAAAAGCCATGGATAAGTTTTATCAACCTCTAGATTGCAACCCACCTTGGAATGTTAACCTTTGGAGTCCTTTTTATGCCTTCATACAGGTATTTTATTTGATGATGTACCTGAAAAAGAGGGATATCCTTGTCTACAAATTTTGTATTCCTTCTTTCCTGTCCAAATGGATCTAGAGGAAATCAAGGGCAATGATCTATGTTATTTGAGTGCTCTATCATCCAACAGTCCAACAAGGAATCCTCGTGCCCAGTACCCTATCCTCAAATAAGAGGATAATAACACCCCATACCTCTTGACAAAAAATAAAAATGAACACTAGTGCATGGTCTATTGTTTCCCCTTCACAATTGCATAGAGTACAAATTACAAGACCCTACCTTGCCCTATTTTGTAGGACCTCTCACACCAAAACATTATTCGTTAGGGCCAACCACATAAAAATCATGGATTTCTTTGAAGATTTAACTTTCCAAATCTTGCCCACCACCAAGATACTACTACTACTACTACTTCATCATCAAATATAGCCTTGTACTGCAAGCTAGCTTTCAATATTCATATGGCAGGATCGTTGGACCATACAAATCTATTGTGTGAATAAGACACAGAGACAACTCTTTGCTCCTAAATGAAACCAATGTTGAGTTAAAAAAAAAAAAACAAATTTCTTGATTTTGTACTCAGCAACAACAAAATGTACCAAATTTCCTTGTGACAGAGTTGCTAAGATGGAATCTTCATCTACAAACATTTACCTATCACGATGAGAAAATGCAAATCAAATTTCTTTCTTAATCCATAGTCTCCAACTGCAAGAAAAAAAAAAACATCAAATTTTTTTACCCCAATACACTAACATGTAACAAGCCCCAACTATATGATATAAGAAAGTAGTAGGTATTCCAAAGCCCTGAATGGGATCTAAAGGAAATAAGTGACCTTAAGCCTTCCATCAATATATAAATATAGAAATGTATATTTATTTTATTATTTATTTTAATGGGAATTATTCAGTTAAATAATAAATTTTATTAGTCTCTCCTCAATTCTAAATTGCTATTAGCATAATTTCACTACCTTCATACGTCTTGCATTTTTTAAAAGAGTGTGGTAACATGTGGATTAATGTTCCTTTTTTGGTGCACAATCTCCGCCTTCTAGGACAATATGGTGCAACTGGCCCAACCGGTACATATCACTAAAGATAATAGAAGAAGAGGTTGTACAAATGAGAATATTTTTTCAAACAAGTAAACCCTTATAGATCACTAAGAGGACACAGAAGAAGGTTGTACAAATGAGGCATATTTTTCAAACACGTAACCCCTACAGATCACTAAGAATAACAAAGAAGAAGGTTGTACAAATGAGCATATTTTCCAAACAAGTAATCCAACATGAGTACCTTAACTTTGTCATGAAGATATCATATTGAGAACATTTGAAAAATGGTGGAAAATCTAGGCACCCACTAGACTATCTCTCTTATGCGAGGGTGATGTGGAAAGAGTGATAAGATTTCACTGTTTTGAACATTTTTTTGTTAAATGCGAAAAACCAACATTAATGGAGATATTAGTATTTTTTACTAAACTTTGTGAAGTGAATAAATGTAGCTTCAACCATTCACCTTAAGATGTTTTTTACAGTATAGTTTCGTAAGTCTATTTAATATCTTTATTATCATAAAAACCAACCTATATCCATCTTAACTCCACATCTACACTCTTAGGGGGATGAAATCTATTTATCCCTCT
>APFE030574162.1:3387-15095 GCA_000404065.3 Pinus taeda | reverse complement strand
AAGATAATTTTTTTTTTCAACTTATTATTTTCATTTAAAATTGAAATTTCAAAACAAACTTACTCATCAAATTTATCAGTTTTCATACTTTTCTGAATTTTTCATAGTTTTTGATTTTTTCACCATTTAAAAAAATGTTGAAAGTTTTATAAAATTTTAAACCTTATTTGAGAGCAAATTACCACGTAATGACAATTTACGTGGTAATTGGTGTGGCCAGAACTCCGTGAGTTTGTCCAGTGTCATAAATTTCTACGAAATTCATGAGATTGAAAATTAAAATCAAGAATGTTAAAAAAACATGTATTAAATATATCTTATTTGTTTTGATTTTATGTATTTTAAATTATTTTATAAATACATGTTCCCACATATTCCGCCAGTCTGAAAAGTTTTGTTTCTCCTCGTAACTAAAGTGAGATTGAAAAATAAAAGCAAGAATGTTCAAAAAGACATGTATTAAATATATCTTATTTGTTTTGATTTGATGTATTTTAAATTATTTTATAAAATATTTGAGAAATAAGTTTATATTTAGAATTTTGCAGAATTGTATAGTTTACTTTTAAATTTTGCAAAATTCAAACATATTTATAAAATATTTGAAAAATAAGTTTATATTCAGAATTTTGTAGAATTCTATAGATTATGTTTAGAATTTTGTAAAATTTTAGTAATAAGAGATGTATGGTCACTGTTTTGATGTTTATGATGGATTAATATCCAAGTCATATTTACTAGCCATTTCATTTATATGGTTGTGCGAGTCCCTTCATTATATTAATTATTAGTCCTTGCCAAGACAAGTCTAGCAATTAATTTGTTGTTGACCACTATTAGTTTAGCATTGATCAATGCAACTTATGATGTTTAACTTTGAAAAATAAATATTTAATTTTCAATATTAAAAAAACTAATTTTCAAACATTTGATTAGACCATAACTTAAAGTTCTTATTAAAACCTTCACACAAGATAATTCCATGTGGATAGCTCCATCACATACATCATGCCATAATTTATGGACATGGTTGCAATATTAATGCATTATTTTTAGATATCTGTGAAGTGATTTTTTATTCTTTAACTTTTAAATGAAGTAAATAATATATTTACCACCAATTACTTTCCACCATAATTTAAGCAAGTTTTTGCATAAAAAATGAATAGGAACAAGATATAAATAGATATATTTTCCAGTAGAAATAAATAGGAACAAGATGTAAATAAATATATTTTTCATTAGTTACTTCTCACCATTATTTTTGTTTTCCTTCCTACTTCTGTAGAGTAAAACTATTAATGTATAGACTTACTAATGGTTACTATCCACCAAAATTTATCAACTAATTTATCCACTTCACATCTCAATTTGTTAGTTTCTCCCAAACCAAGACTATAGGTTCCATTTTCCTATTAATCATTATTAATTTAGCTAACATGGATCAATGTAGGTTATAATTTTTTATGCAATTTTTCCCTTAACATAATTTTTAACTTGAGTGGCAAGGACTAAACTATCTTATCTTGTAGCCCAAGACAACCCTTTTTAACATTATGCAATTAGGAAAGGTAAAAAAAAAAATATTTCATATACCATGTTAATAATAAGTATATATAATTTTATTATTGTGCATTATTAATTTAGCTAACATGGATCAATGTAGATTATAATTTTTTATAGAATTTTTCCCTTAACATAATTTTTAACTTGAGTGGCAAGGACTAAATTGTCATGTAGCCAAGAAACTTTTTAAAAAATTATGGCAATTAGGAAAGGTAAAATAAATATATTCATATACTATGTAATAATAGTTATATAAATATTATTATTGTGTAGGGAGTTAGTCTTCAACACAGTATGGAAGAATGTTGTCGTAATGCCTGTTATGTAAAAAACATGACTCAAGGAAATTATATAAAAATAAAATAAAATAATAAAACTAATAATTATCAAAATAAAATAAAATAAAAATTAGGGCTTTGACAACCCATCATTTTCCAAATGATATTTTTATGTTATATAGCCCAGTGAAGAATAAAAAGTGACATGGTGTTCTGTTAAGACACTCAATGGTGAAAATGTCAACAATTCAGAACTGTGTGGGAAAAAATCTAGCCATGTGAAGGGTTGAGATGGGCTTGGCTAGGTGCAATCCTTGAGTGATTTTCAAGGCTTAAATGCCCTCAGGTTAGAGTTACTAAAGCCATAAGTTAGGTGTGCTAGTCATCTCAGGACTCACATTACCTAAATATATGTGTGTGTGTGAGAGAGAGAGGGGGAGAGATAATTTCATGTATGATAATAACTACTTGGAGAAAGTTTCTTCATACAAACATTTGGGAATCAACATTCATCATTAGCTCAATTAGAATTACAACATTGAGAAAAGGATAACTGGAGGCTAGAGAGCTTATTATGGATTTCAAAACAAATGTAAGTCGACAGATCTTTAGGTATGGAGTAAAAACAAAATCTCTATTTGAGACTCTCGTCACCCATGTTATTTTATATGGATGTGATGTTTAGGTTTGTAGTATATATAGAGAATCATGGAGGAAGATTGTACTAATCCAAAAGGAATTTATAACCTACAACCTCAAGATTAAAGTAAACACTCCCTACCCTATCCTCTTGATTGAAGCTTTCCTTTCCCCCATCGAAAACATAGTTATGACTAGTTATTTCATGTATGAAATGAATTTATACAACATGCAAGCCAAGAGGTTTCCTAAAATTGCTTCGAACTCTAGTGAAAAGACCCACCTCCAGCTCAAGCGAGGCTAACATAAAGATGACAATTCTTGGCTAGACCATTAGGGACAAGAAGGAGTTAGAGGGAAAAAGGAAGCCAAGCCATTATAAGGACTTGATCAACTCTAATCTTGAAAACCAAACAATATTTTTATATTTTCCAGTGCTAAGAAGAAAATGAACATTACCAAGATAAGAACTAATTCTCATGAGCTTCAAAGTGAAACTGAGCATTAGTCAATTTCGAAAACACCTTGGGATGAAAGAGTCTGACACCTTTGTGACACTAAGAGGGTTGAAGATGAGAAGCACTTTCTCTTGAATTTCTCAGCTCTTGCTCACATCAGTTCTAATTTTCAAAATCTTTGCCACACTACCAACCTTTCGACTTATTATGTCAGTAAAACTATGGTGATCTAGGAACACTTCTCTCCATTTTTTTCAATCATAGAAATAAAATGTTAAAGAGCCTCAATTAATCTCTTCCTATCTTAACGTCTGTTAAACCATATTTGTCTTAGTGGACGATAATTATCGTGTGTGTGCATATATATATATATATATATATATGAATATATATAATATATATATATATATATATTATATATATATATAATCTACTTCAGATCTATCAAGGCAAAGGGATCAAATCTCTCAAGGTGCAAACATTTCCTCAAGTTTTGCACTCAAAAAAGAGATTTCCACCTTGAGAGATTTGATCCCCTCAGGGCTTATATATTCATCGTAACTTTGGATCTTTTAAGGCAAAGAGAGATCAAATATCTCAAGGTGTAAACCTTTCCACAAGGTGCAAACATTTCTTCAAGTTTTGCACCCAAAAAAGAAATTTCCACCTTGAGAGATTTGATCCCCTTAGATAGATTTGGAGTTAAGATGGATCTAGGCTTATATTATATACATTAATGTATAACATCTTTCCAAGATTAAGAATTTTAAATAAAAGGAAATAATTGAAATAATATTTAGCTTTTTTATTAGATAAAAGTGTTTCTTTTATTTATCCTTTTTCTCTTTTCTTTATTTTTTTCTATTTTCAATTCAATGTTGTAATAGGATTTTAATTCTTTTACCAATAAAATAATACAAAATTAAATATTTGAAAACATACCCAAAAAAAATATTTATTTAATAGTTTATATGAGCAAATAGATAGATACTAATGATGGAAACAAAATTAATATTCAATTGATTAAGAGTTGTATAGAATTTTTTTTCCTTTTAAAAATGAAATAATAAAGTGGTGGTTAAGTGATGATAACTAAGTTGAAAGAGAAAAAATATAAAGAAATATTGGGAAAAAATGAAAATTCAAAACTAAAAATCAATGAAATGAAATAAAATAACATAACATAAAACAAGAGTTACATGGTAGCTGGTAGTTGATACTGTTTAGCTTAAATATAGCTTAGTTAAATAAAAAAACAAAGACAAAAATTTCATCACAAAAATAAAATAACTAATAAAATATTGTATTGTTGAGGGCCACCACCAAAAATTAAGAAATGTGATTAATAAATATTATTTATATTAAGCTTAAATATAGCTTAATTAAATAAAAAAAGAGCAAAGACAAAAATTTCATCATAAAAATAAAACAACTAATAAAATATTGTATTCTTGAATGCCACCACAAAAAATTAAGAAATATGATTGATAAATTTTTGTTTATATAGATATATAGTTTAATAATTAAATTTATTAAAATATGTTTTTAATATAATAATAAGTCATTTTAAATTGAAAATATTCCCCGGATGCGGGTGACGGGAAGTGTGTTGGAGAGGAGCCACATGGTAGCCATGTGCTGCCTCGTGTCCAAACTGCGCATTGAATTTACCCTTCGTCACCATGGAATGTCATTACAAGGGAGGCGGCAGGCATTCAATGCGAGTTATGTTACAATGGTGCGACTGCAACTTGCAGCTGAGGCGTACAGGCTCTGAGGGAATAGCTGGGCTGTTATTAAGGGAGAAAGGCTGAGACATGGAGAACAGTCTGCTGTTAGCTACCTCATCTTCCAGGCTTCTAATCCTGTTGGCAACGTCGGCATGTTTAATTCTGGTTGTTGTTTGGGCACAATTCGGTGGTGGCTCTGGACAGCGGGGCGCAACGTCAATTCTGCACCTGTATCCATATCCGCCCCTGTAGCCCCTGCAAAAATGTTTCGAAGAAGGGGTCCGGCCCGCGGAAGGCCGACTCGCCCTCCAGCCTCACGACCATGCGTTCAGTGCTTCCGCTACTAGTGTCATAGAGGAATTCAGGCTACCCCCATTCAGGCCAGCCAGTTCATGGACTTGAGCGGTCCTAATGTTGAGCCAACCCCTGCACCCGCATTCGGGTCTGCCATCTTCTCTTTTGGCTGCACGCAGGACAAACCCCGCATCAATGCTCATGTATCAGTCTTATTTCTCGAGGAATCTCAGGACGAAGATGGAGGAGCGAGTAGTATGGAGAGGATCCCTGTGGGAAGCTTGGGCGTGGAAGAAAAGCCACCTGCGGAGGCACCTGGGAAAGCTTCTAAAAGCCCTCAGGCTCAGGAAGAAACGACCTCCAAGGAAGAAGCTGAGGAGGACTGGGAAACTCTGCGGGAGAAATATGGCTGGTGCGAAGTGGTTGAGGAAAAGCCTCCCGAATAGCCCTCTGCTAGACCACATCCTCCTCACCTAGCGCTGCTCAGGTTCTGTTTTGGTTCTCTCCGGTTCTGGTTATGTCCATGGCCATGCTTTTTGTTTTCTCTGGCTCAGGTCCAATTCAATGTTTGCTACTACTAATTCTGTTAGGCCTGATAGGGAAGTCTTTGAATCTCTTTTGAGGCCCCTGAGTGGGATATTCATGTTTTGCTCCTATGCCCCTGCGTGGGCGGTTTTAGTCAGCTATCGTGCCCCTGTGAGGGACTACTCTGTCTGGTCGAAGTCTTGTTTGTGTTTCAAAGGCTCTTTTTGGGTGTTCCAGTATCGTAGTAATGCCCCTGCACGGGAAGGTGCTGTTATGTGATAGCCAAGCCCACAACGCCATTGTTGGCCTTCGGCACATTGTCATCCTGAATGTAAAATTTTCACTGTATATAATATAGTAGCTAGATTTACTGAGGAAAAAAAAATGAAAATATTGTGAAAAAATTATAATTCATGAAAAAAAAAAAAACAAAAAAAAAGAAGAAAAGAAAGAAAGGAAGGTTAAAATGAAAAAAGAAAAAAAAATTAGTCGACTAATAGAGAACAGAAGTTACAAACAACCATAATAAGACCTCAACCAATCACCTACAAAAAAATAATTTAAATAAAATAATAAAAATTGAATTCCTATGTTAAACTATGGATAAGTGCCAGAAAAATTTTTGGATCAAAGGCAAACTAATATCAGAGCAAAACAATAGAATCCATGGTTAAAAAAAATAAAATAAATATTAAATAATTAAATATTTAACTAGAATTGATTTTATTAAAAAACCATTAAAATAAGATAAAAATGTTAACACCATCTAACTGAAAAGTACTCTACCTGCAAAGACAACAAGTAATCATGGGGTATGTGAAAACTAGTGAAACTTTAAATTTTTAAAAGTTTATTTTAATTAATTTTATTGAAAAAGTAAATCATGATAAGTCTTGGAATTCACAGAAAAGATCCAAAAGAGATTTTTAGTTGTTATTGGAGAAATTTTGAGGTCTAATAGGCATCCTAAGGAATATTATAAAATAATAGTGGAAATAATAAAACAAAATAAGATGATTTAGAGGGAAAAGAGAATTTTTTTTTGTTTACTCAAATTTTGAGTGGGAGCAGTCGTTGGATGCAAAATAATACCCATGTTGTATACTTTCGATGGACTCTGCTACACGAAAAATGAGAAATATATGGAAAAACATGATTGCAATAACATTTTTCATGTATTTCTCATATTTCATCTAGCAAGGTCCATTAAACGTATGCAACATGGATACTCCTTGGATGCAGAATTAAATTATGCATCCAACGAGTGCTCCCACTCGAAATTTGAGTAAAACCGTAGTGAGATAAGTTGAAAATATGAGTTGAAAAAATAGTTTTTATTTTTTTATATTTTTATTTTTTTACTCTGAAAATGATGAATCATCCCTCATGGTTGACATCATCATCTTGAATCCTATTGGTTCTTATAAAGTTGATTTTGTTTTTAAAGTTTTGTTTTGAGGCCTATTTTAGACCTAAAAATTTCTCTAATTCTCTCTCCTTTGAGATAAAGATCTCAGTGGGAAAAAGCAAGGAAGGCAGAAAGGAAGAAAATGCTAGAGGCATCCTGTAGAAAGGAGGAGAGAAGAAGTAAACTACAAAACCTTGAACAAGATGTTGTTAAGGTAGGCAAGACACTGCCATTAAGGTACTCTTGAGCCAGTGGAGACCTTAAATTAAATTTGAATTTGCAAGCTAATGGTTGGACTCGAAGTCTTGATGCCAGAGAACATACCATTTAGGTTTTTGTCTATCTGTTGTTCTAGAGAGTAAAAGGTTTGGGGGGAGAATCAAACATAATATCCATTCTCATGGATGGGAGGAGAGGTCTTTCTCTCAATTGAATTATTTGGTTGTCTGAATTTACTCAGATAAGTACATTTGAACTATCTTTGTGTTATTATAGATATGACTCAGTCTGAAATTTTGGCTCTTAAAAGAACAATTGATGAAATAATATTTTTGGTTATGACAGAAAGTGTTATTGGAAACAATTTCTATCGTTTATTTTATGTTAATGAAGAAATAAAATTATGTTATTTTCCTAAAAATAAAGGGTTATCTTTAATAATGTTGGAACATGTAGAGTTCTTTATATATATATATATATATATATATATATATATATATATATATATATATATATATATATATATATATATATATATATATATATATATTATATATATATATATATATATATATAACCTTACAATAAAAGGAAGTCTAGCAAAGAATTGTAGTTTGATACTCGCACTCTATAGGCATGGTGAGAAAAATGCTAACCAAGATGATGCAAAGAGCATCAAGACCTTCCTCATTTTTAAAAATGGAATAAAAAGGGGGGTGTAATAAATTTTAGTATTTTGTTATTTTAACAAAATAGGAAGTAAAATTTATGTAAATATTCTTTTATAAATAAAAAGATATAAGAGAAAATTAAGATAAAAGCTGGGAAAAGCTTCAAGCTTTAAATCTTTATGTAAAAAGAAAACTTCTGCTTTTGTATCGGATAAGGACCAAGAAGGCCTATCCTTAGTTATAAAAAAAGTGGCAGCAAAGCTCTCAAGGCAGAGAGATGGAGTGACAGTGAGGATGAAGAATGAGAGGCCACGAATAGGCCATGATCTCTATTGTAAATATTTTATTCCTTAATTAATTAATTCAGTGATTTATGTGCATATGTTTTGTCTGAATTTTCAGAGTTTTTAACCTTTGTCAGGGATAATAGGCTTGCTTAGTCTCTATCATGTAAATTGATAACATGGAAGGATTTTAGTGGTTCTCACATTAGAGATTGGGCATTGTAATTTGTATTAAAATTCCATTAGTCCGCATGTAGAGTGTGGCAACAATGAGGCTTCTCATAGGAAGCGTTCAATGTTTGTAAGCGTTAATAGATGAGATGGTTTCAAGACTTTATTTTTTTTGCATTCTTGAGTCAAGCTACTTCATGCCACTGAAATCACGCGTGTGAACTCGCCTATAATATTTACAATGGCTCAGTAAACGGTGGAGCGACTTCTTGGTTAGCTGATGCTTATTCATGAATGTGTATTGAATGTGTTTAAGGAGACGGAGAGGTCTGTTTGCTGGTGCGATCACTTTAGAGCAAGACTGTAATTTTGTGGCAGCGTATTCTCCTAGAATTCAGACGGACTCTCCAGCATTTGATTCAATGTCATGTGATATATATATATATATATATATATGCCTGCATATTTAACCGGTGGCGCAACTGATATGATGAGCGCAGGTTTGTTGATTCACTGTCGTGAATTCCGCCTGTGTTGATTCACTGCATGCTTGTATATTTTGTGTGAACAGTGTATCGCTTTGAGGCGATTCTCCAAAGGCTGGAGGACTCCTCCTCATAAGTTTGTGGTTGTAGTCCGCTGACAGAGCGATTCTTAATCATTCTAATCAAGAGTTAAATGATACATCTGAACGCGTGGGAAGGACAACATTCATTGTATATTTCAGGCATTTGAAAACAAGCTCGGATCGATTCTGGCTACGTGGACTAAGAGATGTGAATAGTGGTGAAAAGGATGATATGATGCAAAGTTTTTTTTTTCTTGCCGAAACGTTGAATTGTTTGTACCTTCTCTTCTCACCACCATCTGTTATTCCTCTTGATCAGTGGGTTTTAATACTGAAGGGTGGAAAGAGCGCTGTTAAAATTATGAAAAGGGCGCAGTACAGTTATGGCTAGAATCCCCAATGGAGTGGTTGAATTGTATTTTGGTATTTGGTTGTCTATGAATGAAGTTGTTGATTTGAGCGCTTGCCTTTATGTGCATGAGTGAAAAGGATCCTGGTAGCAGCAGGACTTGTCTGCATCAAGTGGTATCAAAGCGGGATTGTTTTCTTGAAGAAGTTTGTTTTTTTTGTACAGTTGATAACTAAAGTATGTTTTTTTGATGTGTGGTGAATACTTGAAATAAAGATCAGATTTTTAAATTTGATGTGCAAGCATACACAAGTGAAGAAGATTGCAGCATTGGAAAGAAGACAAGATCAGGAAAGATCTTAAAGGTGAGATGATTTTTTTTATTTGAAGTTTATGAATTGAAGTTTATGGTTGCAGAGAAGTGGCAGTGAACCTGAAGAATCCAATAAGGAATTGGATAGAGAGAACAACTAAAGTGTTCTTAGGAGAGAGTGGGAGATTGCAGAAGCCTAAAGGAGAAAAGGTGTTTCTCAGGAAGAGTTTCTAGACGGAGGACCCGTGCTTACCAAAAGACTAAGTGAGGAGAGCTTAGTGAGGTAAGATTGCAGCTAGGAGGACTAGCTATTGCAGAGGCTTGTTGCAAAGAAGATGACTACTAATAGTCATAGCAGAGGTTCAGGAAAAAGCCACAGTAGAGGACATAAGAAAGAGGATGCCAAGGTAAATGGCAAGAAGATGAGTCAAGAGGAAGTTGAAATGGAACAAGGAGAATTTCTGAGAGATAGTGAAGATGAAGACTTGAAGACTGAAACTTCAAGTAAGACCAAAGGTTCACATGGTTTTAAATCTGACAATTTGTGTATGTTTGCAGGTGAAAGACAATTGGATGATATTGTCATGAAGAAGGAGTCTAATCAGGATGTTAATGCAGAGAAAGAAGGACCAGCTGAAGATTGCTCAAGAATTGTTGAAGGTATGAAAGGTTATGTGAAGTTTCCAAGATCTACTCCTATTGAAGTTGTTGAATTGTATAGAAAATTAGATTTGGAGAGAAGAGAGTTGGAAAGACAGAGGACTTATGTGCAGCTGGTGAATGCAAATCAGCATACTGATGTGCTGACAGAGAAAGTTGAGGAGACATCTGAACCAGAGGAAAAAGTTGCAGATGAAATTGCAGATGATGATCCAAAGCATGTTGCAGAGGGACAGGAAGATTGGGAGGTAGCAACATCTATGGCGACAGAGGCAGCAACATCCATGGTGGCAGCTGAGACAACGTTAGTAGCAGCAGAAGAGGCACTGATGCCTTATGATTTTTATTCTAACAATTGTTTTGTGAGTATAGGTCTAAATGAAGATGCTGGAGAAAAACTGTTAGACAAAGAGATTGAAATGATGAGGTGGATTATGATGAAGGAATCATGGAAGAAGCCAGCAGCGATAAAACAAAGGAGAAGCAGCCAAAGAAAAACAACAGAAGATTGCGAGAGCACAGCCAGTGGAGAGATGCAACATAAAGTGTGGAAACCTGGAGAAAGGCAGCGAGCAATAGCACGTGATGACTTGCAGCACAAGGTGTGGGATCCAGGCATACACAGATCCGAACACATGATCAGGGGATCATGATTAATTTTAAGGTTGGGTGTATGATGCAGGAGCATCAAGACCTTCCTCATTTGTAAAAATGGAATAAAAAGGGGGGTGTAATAAATTTTAGTATTTTGTTATTTTTAACAAAATAGGAAGTAAAATTTATGTAAATATTCTTTTATAAATAAAAATATATAAGAGAAAATTAAGATAAAAGCTGGGAAAAGCTTCAAGCTTTAAATCTTTATGTAAAAAGAAAAAGCCTGCTTTTGTATCGGATAAGGACCAAGAAGGCCTATCCTTAGTTATAAAAAAAGTGGCAGCAAAGCTCTCAAGGCAGAGAGATGGAGTGACAGTGAGGATGAAGAATGAGAGGCCACGAATAGGCCATGATCTCTATTGTAAATATTTTATTCCTTAATTAATTAATTCAGTGATTTATGTGCATATGTTTTGTCTGAATTTTCAGATTTTTTAACCTTTGTCAGGGATAATAGGCTTGCTTAGTATTTATCATGTAAATTGATAGCATGGAAGGATTTTAGTGGTTCTCACATTAGAGATTGGGCGTTGTAATAATTGTATTCAAATTCCATTAGTCCGCATGTAGAGTGTGGCAACAATGAGGCTTCTCATAGGAAGCGTTCAATGTTTGTAAGCGTTAATAGATGAGATGGTTTCAAGACTTTATTTTTTTTGCATTCTTGAGTCAAGCTACTTCACGCCACTGAAATCACGCGTGTGAACTCGCCTATAATATTTACAATGGCTCAGTAAAAGGTGGAGCGACTTCTTGGTTAGCTGATGCTTATTCATGGATGTGTATTGAATGTGTTTAAGGAGACGGAGAGGTCTGTTTGCTGGTGCGATCACTTTAGAGCAAGACTGTAATTTTGGGGCAGCGTATTCTCCTAGAATTCAGACGGACTCTCCAGCATTTGATTCAATGTCATGTGAT
>APFE030574160.1:0-30877 GCA_000404065.3 Pinus taeda | reverse complement strand
AGACTGTCATAGTTCAAATGTCCAAATCTAGCATGCCATAATAAACTTGATGGAAGTGTACCTTCTTCATGATGAGAATTGTATGAGAAATGTTGTGCATGAGCAAAAGTTCCTTGTAGTTTGAGAAGCCTTTCTTCTTCTATTCCCCTCATGACAAGTGAGTGGTCAGATGTTTTTTCTTACCTCAAGCTTGCCATCAAACATATGAATGGAGTGACCTTGCTAGCGGATGTGGACCAAGGACAACAAGTTTCTTTTGAGCTGTGGGAGATATAGAACATGATCCAGAAGAAAGTCTGGAAGACTAGGCAATTTAAGCCTGATTGTGCCAAGCTGTGATGGCTTGATTTTTGATTGATCTGCAAAAATTATACTTCTCCATCAACATTGTCAGTGAAATCTTCAAAAAAATCTTTTCTATGAGTCATGTGGTAGGTTGCTCCTGAATCAAGCAACCAATCATTTTTCCAAGAAGCAAGTGAAGCATTAAATAAATCTTCATTTACTGCAATGTTACATTGTGCCACAACATAGTGAGCGGATTCAGGTGCTTTACCTTTGTCTGTATCATTAGTTTTACCTTTTTGTTAGTTTCTTTGCTGCTCAATTTTGTCCCATGATAGCTTGCAGTGCAAATCTGCATTTTCTCCTTGAGGGTGTCTGCCCCCCCCCCACCTCTGAAATATATTCCTCTTGAATGCATACTGTAACAAAAAATAATACTGCCAATATACAGTAAAATTGTACTCAAAACGGCATTCTCAAAACATTTCAAACCTCTTCCTTATATACCAATATGGACGCCAATACCATGCAGTCAGCGTACCAAAAATAAGGGGCTCAATACAATTCCATGTGTTAAACAGAGTTAAGAGTACACATTTTACATGTCAAAAAGTCTTCAAGTATATACCACAAAAACTTCAGAGTATATGCCAGCAATAATGATATTATCTCAAACACAAAAAAAACACATGAATTTTTTTGTGTTTAGATTAGCAAAACCCTGAAATAAAGCTCACTTCGCTACCCTAAACAAATGCACAGTAGATGCACTACTCCACAGACGGCGCCAGAGAAAATTTGTTGTCAGATGGGAGAGCACAACCTTCAATCTTTAATAGTGGCTCTCTCACTCATATATATATACCATCCAAAAAAAAACTTTCGAATATCCTTCTTCCTCACGTGACATTTCAGATTAATTAACGCAGCAGATTAATCAACGCAGCAGATTACAATATTTTTCAAAGGCAGCAAATTACAATATTTTCAAAGGTCCCCACGCTGCTTATGCCTTTAATCTTTACCTCTTTTTTTAGTTTCAAATGGGGATCCACGCAATGTTCTTCTTGTCAAGCATACGCACTTAAAGCTTTGCACGTGGAAAGATTAAACAGTGTTCTTGGACATGCTTGGACAAATACAAGTTCAATATCATTTCCAGGCCATCTGCAGTAGAGCGCTCGTCATCCAAGGCACAACAAGGGAAGCAGCAAAAGCGCAGATCGAAGCAGCGTTATATGGAAGGCTTCAAAGCATTATTCACGCAGCATATACCAGCGTTAAAAATATCGGCGCAGCATATATATATTGAAACAGCGTTTATATTGATCATTGATTTAAATGTGTAAATATTACCCAAGAAACAACGTTTTCCTATATCGTTAGAGCCTTGTCTGAGCAAATTCAATACTTTTACTTTCGCATTTCAAGACCTCGGCCGCTCCTGCTCTACAATCATTGCACCAGCGTTCCTCAAACAGACTGCATGGACTCACAATAATGGCGGAGGAGATGCATTCAATGAATAAGTATGGCAAAAAACGTTTGTTGACAGTCCAGCGTTCAGACCTGCCCACCATGTCAGGCCTGAATATATAGAATATGACAGACAGAGGGCGCAGGCAATGTCAGGAGCAGCTCTGGAGGAGCAACTCAGGTATATGGAGAGTAGACAAGGGAGTTACAAGGGACGTGAGAGCTAAAAAGGAGCTGGCTCTGATACCATGTCAGGCCACGCAGTAACTCCATAAAACAGAAATTGATTCATGTCTTATTCCATCAGGTAGGTCTTTGTTATATACAATACGGAGTGACTTTTCAGTTCATCTCCCAATGACTGTTCACATTTCTAATTTAATTATTTACATAAATTCACCCAATCATGAGGATTAGGTGTCAACAATCATTACTTATCCCTTGAACCCTAGGCCATAAGTACTTTTTGATAGGTCCCTTGGAGAGCACATCATTTGTGTTTCGCTCCATTGGGCCTCATTCTTAGTTGTAGTGCTCTCCTTGAGTCTTATGTAGGTTGCTCCTAAGTTACGCTATTCTTTGTCTAATAAGGTTGAGCCTTGTCCTTAATCGGAGTATCTCAAGTAAGCCTATTCAACCTCATTTATAGGTTCCTTTGAGGGTACGCTTCTCCGTTTTACATAAAGTTGAGCCTCGTTCTTAGCCTGTGTACCCCATCTGAGCCTATTCAATTGTCACCTTTGAACCCTATACCAAGAATATCCTCTAGGTGACCTAAACAGGGAAGCCTCCCTTGTGGTGAAAATCCACTAAAGAACAGGAGGTGGTATGTTGTCGTGACTGTGGGCCTCCACCTCATTGTTGTCCCTTAGTCTAATTCTTGTCTTGTGAGCTCCCCAAACAAGACTTGCCAGATTTTGAGGCAACAAATTCGACGATGTATATTATGAACATATGTCCTCACTGATCCCGAAGGACAAAACACCGTAGGAAGAATTTACTATTGAGAATCGTATTTTCATGTCTTTCATAACCTAGTTTATGTTCATGTTGTTGATGAGAAAAGAACTAAGTTGGGACCCTCGAGTATAACGAGCAATATCTTTAGATATAGTGAAGATGTTAAAGGCATACCAAATCCACATTCCAATGCAACAAATGACAATGGTGAGCAGCGATGTGTGGTTCGCAATATCACAAGTATGTCTTGTCGTGATTGAAGGAAGTAAAAAGTTTGTTTTTCCTTAATTTGATCCAAGAACAAAAGAAGATTACATATCCAAATTTAAGCGAAGAAGTTCAAGGGAAGGACGCCACCTTTGTACCCTCTACTTTAGCTTGCTAGAAGTTGAGGTGGCTCACTCAAAGATTACATAATGGTTACAAGCATGGACGTGCACCTAAAACTTCAATTAGGGCAAGCACTCCTCCTAAGTGATTTACTAACCATGTTGCACTAATCCATTGGAAATCCTTCTAGTTTTGACAAAGAGGAGTGGAATGATGCCATGTTGGAGAAAAGCGATGTTTGTGAGAGAGCCCCAGAACATTTGGAGGAATTAGTTATTGATTCCAAGACTACAACAAACTTGGATTTGCAACTTGCAAGTAGAGTCGACATACCGGATCTACACTTCAACCAAACGGAAGACAATAGTGGGTCGTGATGTGAGGATGTGTGGTCCTCACAATCATAGGTATCTCCTTCAATGACTGGAGGAAATGGAAAGGTTGTTGTACTAGAATCCAATCCAAAAGTAGAAGAATACTTCATATGTAGATTTGGTGGAAGAGCTCCAAGGGAATGATATCAGCTCCCTGGCTTCGATGTTGACTAACAAGAAGTCAAGATGGCTTACACAGTGATTACAAGACAGATAGGAGCATATATGGGTTCCTAAAACTTCAATCAAGGGAAATATTTCTCATAACAGATTTGCTAGTCATGTTGAATTGACTTCTTCCAGGGGTGATCCCTCTGGTTTTGCAAAATAGGGGTGGAGTGATGCCCAGATGATGGAGGCGAGTGATGTTTGGGAGATATCTCCCAAAACCTTTGCAGGGACCAACTATTGATCCCAAGACTACAACAGGACTTAGATTTGCAGGTCACAAGTGATTCAATAAATCCTAACTACAACAGACTAGGATTTGCAAATCACGAGTGATTCAATAAATCCCTTTCCTGGCAAAGAGGAAGTGTTAGCCATTGAGCTTCGAAAGTGTTTTCACCTATGTAGGGGAGCACTTGATGCGATGTGGAGGGATTGTGCTCCTCTACCCCTCTTTTTTTAGGCATTGCAATATGATCTTATATTTTTGCTATAATTGAAGTAATTTTCAAATCTGTGTATTGAGATGGATCTTGACTTAAGAATCTCTAGAATGATGCATGCATGAAGTCTTTGAGGCATTTACACTCTTTAGTTTGCCTAGAAGTATTGTTGGGAAAATTTGAAGTTTCTTGCAAGGTTGTTGAAGAAATTAGTTTCAACACCAAGGTAAAAAAATGTACCAAGTAGATCCCTAGCCTCATAGAAGTGAGGTGGAGATTTCACATTGGAAAAATTCAAGAAATTTCTACGTATTTGAAACCAAGCACGACTTCAACAAGTGTATAGGGTAAGCTTGAACATCAAAACCATTAACTAAAAGATAAAACTCAAGGATTGTGACAGAAGGTATAATCATTGTACATGGAAGGAATATTTTATTGGGCCGCCTAGTCATATTATTTTGCAGCAACAAGTCAGTAATCAGGCATCCTCTTTTGTATGGATTGTCTAAGCTCTCTTTATCACTCGACTTTACACCTAAGATCTATTAAATAAAATCAAGGAACAAGGAAAAAAGCATGGCTCCCATGGTACCTCAACTAATTCTGCAGTCATGAAACATTCTTTAAGAACATGGTGTAGAGATTGCCGTACTTCAAGATCAAGAAGGATGGAGAATCCAAGGGTTGTGCACTTGGCAAGCATGACAAGGTTCCTTTCTAAGGAGAAACCAAAGATCAGGGGGGGATTCTTTAGCCAATCTGTTCAGATGAATGTAGACCTATGTCTTCCTCTTCTTTGAAAGATAATTTACGTTATGTTACTTCCTTTAATAATTCCTCGCACCAAACCCGCATTTATTATATGAACATACAAAATGAAATGCTTCGCGACTTTAGAAAATTCAAAGCCTTAATTGGAAACTAGAAAAGGAGAGAAGATCAAAGATCTTTGTTCAGACCATGGAGGTGAGTATACCTCGACAAAGATCAAATATTTTGAAGGGAATCAACGATCAATAGGATAGTGCCCTACAACTGGTGTAGTAAAATGGGGTTGCATAGGGAAAGAATGGATCTATAATTGGCAATGCTAAGGACTTGATCTCTGACACAGATTTTCTCCTCATGCCTTCAATTGAAAGCATGCAATAAAACAATGTTATTTTGAACATATGTGCTCACCGAATCCCGAAGAACAAGACACCATAGAAAGCATTTACTGGTGAGCAACCCAAGGCGTGTCATATTTTCATGTCTTTTGTAGCCTAGTTTAAGTTCATGTTGTTGATGAGAAACCAACAAAGTTGGGACCCTCAAGTATGAGAGGTATTTTTTTTTAATACAATGAGTCATTGAAGGCTTACAATATCTACATTCCAACACAATAGACGATAGTGGTGAGCAATGATACGTGGATTGCAAGATCAAAGGTATGTCCTTTCATCATTAAAGGAAGTGAAAAGGTTGTTTTTTAAGAATATGATCCAAGAATAACAGAAGAATTAAAATCCATATTTGGGAGAAGAGGGCCAAGGGAAGGACATTACATCCTTATCCTTTATTTTAGCCTACTACATGTTGAGGTTGCTTGCTCGAAAATTACAAGATGGTTATAAGCATGTACAAGCACTTAAAACTTCAATTAGGGCAAGCGTTCCTCCTAAGTGATTTGCTAACCATGTTGCACTAGCTTATTCCATTGGCTGACCTTCCAGTTTTACTGAAGAGAAACAAAGTGATGCCATGATGGAGGAAAAGGGATGCTTGGAAGAGAGCCCCAAAACCTTTGGAGGAATCGGTAAATACTTCCAATATTACATTAGACTTGGATTTACAACTTGCAAGTAGAGTCGAGGAACTAGATGTACATTCTAACAAAATGAAAGACAATAGTGAGTAGTGATTTAATGTTTGGTGAGGATGTGTGGTCCTCGAGAACAAAGCATCTCCTTCAACAACGGGAAGAAGTGGAAAGGTTGATGTTCGAGAATCCAACCCAAGAGTAAAAGAAGATCTCTAATGCATATTTAGAGGAAGAGAGCCAAGGGTACAATCTCGACTCCTTCACCTCTCCTTGGACCCATGAGAAGTTGAGATGACTTACACATAGATTATTGGGTGGATATGAGCATGTATAGGCGCCTAAAACTTCAATCAAAGCCGGTACCTTCTCATAACACATTTGCTAGCCATGTTACACTGACTTCTTCCATTGGTGAGCCCTCTGGTAGTACAGAGTAGGGTTTTAGTGATGCCATCATGGTGGAGGAGAGTGATGTTTGGGAGACAATGCCAAAACCTATGCAAGGACAAACTATTAATTCCAAGAAAACAATGACTTAGATTTGCAGGTTACAGGAGATTCAAGAAAGTCATTTCCTCACAACTAGGGAGATTCAAGAAAGCACTTTCCTCACCAAGAGGGAGTGTTTGTTGTTGATTTCTTCGAAAGTGTTTTCATCAAAGTAGGGGAGAAATTGATGTGATGGGGAGGCTTGTGCTTCCCCATCCCTATCGTTGTTTTTTTCATTGACTTACTCTCAAATATCTTATTATTGGGTGTACGCATACCTTGGAGTTGGTGCCAAACATGCACACTTATTGATGTGGTAGTTAGAAATCATGTGATGTTTTGACATCTTTTACAAGGGTGCACTTGTTGAGGATGCACGTGGAGTAACCACCTTAAAGGAGGACATTATCCTCCTAGAGACTAGGCATGAAGCGTTTGGGGCATTGGAGCCACCTTACATATGTTGAGTAGGAATGCTCGAGTTAAGGAGCCCCTAATTGGAGCATGCACCACCTTGGAGGACAAATGCTCGACACATAGACAACTAGCTGGGATGGAACACCAACTCAAGGATTAGAAAAATCATAGTATGACATGTGGGTACCTTGCTTTGAAGAGTGCACTCTATTTGGGGCTTTGATGGTTGACTTAACCTACTTAGTTTTGTGTTTTGTTGTTGACCTTTTTGAAAATATAATTAGGTTCGGTCTGCATAGTTATCTTTGTACTTGCACCAATATATATTTCATGTAAAACCAAAAAGAAGAAAAGGAAATTTAATATTACCATTATTTTCTAGTCAAAGCATGTTCTTCATGCATCTAGGGGTTATTAAGTCATAAGAAAATTTGTCATGTGTCAAAGTCCCATTTGGACGGTTTGTAAGAAAAGAAAATATTTTATTTTGGGTCAAAATAGTCAATTTGTCATCCACAAGACCAAGTCAGCCCTACCTGGACAAATCGTTCCAGAAAAGCACCTATTCAACCTCCTGGATGTGTAGTATATATAGCAATGTGGAAAAAGTCGAAGTCGAGATTGAATCGACAAGGGTCCAAAAGTTGAAAAACTCATTAAAGTCGGGAGTTTTTTGAAAAAGTCAGCAAAATTTAAAAAAAAAAAACACACAAAACTATTCATTTATTTTTATTTTTTTTAACATATAGAGTATCCACAGTCCATTAGGGCTTGTAGTCTGCAACATCAAATCTGCAATACAATGAGAAATAGACAAGAACAAACATATAACTTACTTGTTGAAGTAGCCCATCTAGATCAAGCCTTTCTGCATTTTTTGCCCTTGACACCTAGCAAGCCCTTTGCCTCATTTGCCATCAATTGCTCATTGAGTATTTGCTGATCCAAAATACACAGTATACTCAGCCCTAACCAGATCTACTTCTCAAGTGGATTTGACCACCAAATCACTGTACAATCAGCATCAAAGTATATCATCAACTGACAATGGTTTGAACTTTGGCCCTTCCAAGACACTGAATACTAGTTGTCCAAAACCCTTATTGTTCAGCCTCCTCATAGCAAATTTGCCTCATCAAATTCATTGTATAACAACTCTAACAGTAGTGGAAACTCATAGTAATTTTGCTTATCAAATCACTATATGATAGCCCTTAAACACCACTGTCATATCCCACATTTAGCGGAGATGGCAGACTTTTTCGGTCAACTCCCGATAAAATCGGGCATATAAGGAATAAATCGTGATTTTTTCGTTTCTGAAAAAGTCTACGAAAAATCAGAGGATTAAATCGTTTTGTTGAAAAAATCGCAATTTTAGGATTTAATCCCGATTTTTCGCAGACTTTTTCCACACTGGTATACACACACAATCGTGAATCAGTTTATACAAGTTGGGATCATTGTTATGAACAATATCTTTTATTTGCCGCAACATGGTATCCATCTGCTCATACACCTCGCCAATCACTGGTTTATCTGTATCTGCAAACCAAATCATGTGATAAACGGGCTTGGTGAAATCCAATACTTGCCTCACATGTGCCCAAAACATACCATCAAGAGCGGCCTCCTCCACCTGTTCAAAACCTTGCTTCTCAGCTGCATTTGTAGCACTTTCATTTAATACCTGCCGGTGTGGACTTGATACCATGCTAGCCAATGACTCTCTTACCTTCAAAAGGCGCTTGAAGGTGAGGTAATAGCTACCAAATCTAGTCCTCGCAATCTTCAACAACTCCAATCTTGAGTGACTGCGAAAAAGGCCATGGGTATTGCTATGATTTGTAATAAATTTTATCATTTTTTTGCCTCTCTTGTACAAATCACCAATCCATTTGTATTGTTCGGTTTTGTTTTTAACAATATCATGCATCAAAAGGTTCATTGTGTGAACCAAACACCCAGACCAAAATATGTTGGGGTATTTATCCTCAATAATTGCTCCCGCTGCCTCACAATTAGGAGCAAGCCTTACATTTAGGAGCATTATCAGTGATGACTTGGATGACATTGTATGGCCCAATACGCGCAATTGTTTCAAGTAATGGTTTTGAAATGTTGATGTTGGTCTTGAACTTGTCTGAGTGATCATATGCCGAAAGAAAGATGGCACCACTAACAGACAGCAAGAACATTTATCAATGGCACGCCTTTTACATTTGTCCATCCATCAGATACAATGGACACCCCATGGTCAGTCCAAGAACTTGTCATTCTATTCAAAGAATGTGATATTTTTGCTTTTTCATGATCAAGTCCAACGATTCTTGCCTTGTCATACCCAGGGCTCTTGTATCCTTTAGGGGCATCATTTATGGCAGAAACCATTTTGTGCCAATAAGATGAGCGAAGAACATTCAATGGTATCCTACATGCATAGAGAAACCTGTAAACTTCTAAATCTACATCATTCCTACACCCTTCATCAAGGAAATTTGATATGCTTCTACGCCTTAAACCTGGTGACCCTGTGCCTCCATATCCACTGCCTTGGGGGGATGTTGAAGGAGTTCTTTGTGCATGTCATTGTGAGCTTGGTTCAAAGAAACCCTTGGATTTTTTAGATTTGTATTGGGCTTCCTCCTCTTCCCTTATGTATTTGGCTCTATCTGCTACTGACACACCTGAACAAGTTTTGATTCCTATTTGTTTATCTCCATCCCATGGCCTTTTCCTACAGAGGTGCTTTCTTGCACGGGCGTATGAACCGGTGTAATTATTGTTGCAATGGGGGAAATGAAATTTAGTGGTTCCACCCCCTTTCCCTGCTTCAGGCCTATTAACATATTTCCACAATGGAGTTTGGTCTTATTTAGTTTTTTGAGCTGACTCATGTTCACTCTCCTCCAACTCCTCCTCACAGGGGTTTTCATTTTCAACCCTCCCTTTTCTACTCTCCAACATCATGATAACCAAAAAATGAACCAAGAAGAAGAAAATGCCAAAAAATATAACCATGAAGTTTGAATCTGCAAAAAAATGGAATGGGAATGGGAATGGGAGAAAAAAAGAAAAAAAATTATTTATTTACTAATGAACATTAAAAAAAAAATTGATAGAATAGAGCCTACCTCTTTGGCCTCTAATCTCCCCTCCTTGCTTTCTCTTGCTCCTTGCTCCTTGGCACTTGCTCTCTCCTTGGCACCTTGCTCCTTGCTCCTTGGCACTTGCACTCTCCTCGGCACCTTGCACCTTGCTCTCAGTCTCACTTGCTCTCTCTTGCCCCTCACCCTCCCTTGCTCTCACTCTCACTTGCTCTCTCTTGCCCCTCACTCTCTCTTGCTCCTCACCCTCTCTTACTCCCCTCTTGCTCTCACTCACTCTCTTCTAAAATAATGAAATTAATTGGAGGAAGGGTTCATTTATATTCCCTCCCTTCCCTCCCTTTTTTCCCCAAAACCGGCACCATTTTTTTTATTTTCAGGCGGCTTCTTTTTTTTCATCCACACGAATTTTTTTTCATTCACGCGATTTTTTTCACCCGCCGAGAGCGTTTCTTATAGCCCGAGAGCAGTCAGGAGCAATCGCTCCCGACCGCTCTTGGGCTACAAAAAACGTTCCCAGAGCGACGAGAGCAATTGCTCCCTAATTCACTCCGACAATAGGCAGGAAGCAGAAATTTTTTTACGGGAGCGCGCTCCCGAGTCGCTCCCACCCAGAGCACAAATTGGGAGCGGGATCGAAGGGGGGGGGCGCTCCCCTGCAACACTGATAAGAAATATTTGAAAATTCAAGGAAAGACGTGAAAATGTCATGATGAGATTTTTTGTTCATTCATTCGCACAAGGGAATAATGATTGGATTAGACACTCTTGGAGTCCAAAGATCATATCCTCATTGGCAACCTTCATTGAATGTTTTCTCAAGTGTCGGGACATAAGATTAGGGCATAAGATAGCCAACATTTTGAAGACACGAAGAGCTATTGGCATTCCTAAAGGAGGAAGACCAGCTTGCTTTCTTTGAAGGTCATAAAGGCATTGCTAAGTTTGACGATGAAGATGAAGCAGCATAAGTGAAAAAGCTTTTATTCTGCCCTTTGGAGAAACTGAACCACATGATGATGTGTCTGTTGTCCCAAAGCAGCAGTTCTGTCACAACAACAACAGAGATGAAGACATTGCTGAAAAGTTTGAAGAAGACAACACTATTGTAGTTATTGAAGAGTATACATTTCACAAAGAAAACTTGTTTACTTCCAGTTTATAACAGCAAGGCTGTTGACCTACATCATTTGCATGAGTTCATCTCATCAGAGATGAAGACATTGCTGAAAAGTTTGAAGATGATAACACTACTATAAGCACCATAAGTGAGAAAGCTCTTATTCTGCCGTTTGAAGAAACTGAACCACAAGATGATGTGTCTGTTGTCCCAAAGCAGCAGTTCTGTCACAACAACAACAGAGATGAAGACATTGCTGAAAAGTTTGAAGAAGACAACACTATTGTAGTTATTGAAGAGTATATGTTTCACAAAAAAAGCTTGTTTACTTCTCCAGTTTATAACAGCAAGGCTGTTGACCTATGTCATTTGCATGAGTTCATCTCATCAGAGATGAAGACATTGCTGAAAAGTTTGAAGATGATAACACTACTATAGTTATTGAAAAGAACACATTTCACAGAGAAAACTTGCTTACTGCTCCAGTTTATGACAGCAAGGCTGTTGACCCATGTCATTTGCATGAGTTCATCTCATCTCACAGAAGAGAAAAGCCTTACTTGGAAATCATATAATGACTTTATTGTGATAGAGATAGTGAAGCTCATGGTGAAAATAGTTGTATGTGGACTAAGCATACTTGTTAAGACACATCCATTTGTCAACTTGCCTAGGTAGAAAATAAGAAGGAACAAGCTGATAAGAGTCCTAAGCGTGAAGAAATATGGATTAATCATAGCCTAAATGTGCACAACCTTGGGTGTTGTAGGGATATTGCTACACAATTTTGGTGATACTGAGGATATTACTAATTTTGAGGCGTATAAGGGTGATGGTGATAGACAGGATATTACTAATTTTGAGGTGTCTAAGGATGATGTTGATAATTGTTCTCCAGTTTGTATCATCTATGGAAACACCACAACTCCGGGAGAAGATTTCTTTTACAGGGAAATTTTGTTTGCTGCCCCCAAGGATAGCCAATACAACTCGGTGTTGGTTAAAACATGTGAAAGCATTAATAATCTGAACTGTAGCATAACCAGCTTGACAAAAATTCTTGGCAAAATTATGGTAGCCCGGATCGTAATCAAGGGGATGACCATCCTTTTAGGTGGTATCAAACATTTTGTAGGTTGCTGATTCTGCACGCATTGAAAGCCAAAACCTTGAGGTTACAAAAAAGGTTGAGAACAAGCAGCCTATAAAATGGAAAAAGCATGTTTATAACAATGATGGTGAAGTAAAACTATAACAGATTTATGAGGTTTAAAGGGCGAATTCCCACCATAATGGTGGGCCACGATGTAAGCAGATCCTTGAAAACTGTGATGAGGACAGAACTTCGGTAAGAGATGAGCTGGAAATGACAGAAATGTTCAACAAACCTGAAGCTTTGAAAAGTATCCAATGAGGGAAGCCCTGCTGGCATCATTGAAAAAGTTGTGGCAAGAATATGGTAGTAGTAATAAGGATTATAACTTCATTCTTGTTGAAATTAAAAAGGCTACAACCGTTGACAAGGATTCATTTTCCCAAGTGAATGCAGAAGAAGGCAATGGGATTCACTTGACAGAGCAAGTGCATCAGGGAGAGTTTGGCCATCCACTGTATTCCAGTACATGGCTTGTAACAATTGGAACTGCCTCTATTGTGACCGAATGTTCTTCCACTAGAACAAAGGGAGCCATTAGGGGTATAGAGGATCAAACTGGTCCTCATTATGATGAATTTATAAGCGTTCATGAGAATGTATTCAAAACACCCAATTTGCAGCTCAATCACCAAATGGTAAAGCGTGAAACCTTCATGTCAAATTTTAACACCCTCCAAGCGAATGATGGTTGTGACAAAGCTCATTCACAAGCTCAGTTCAAGGCCGATGCCACTGCAGAACTTTGAAAAAGAACTAAGTGAATGTGTGATTCATGCTCTGATCTTTTCATCAAGCTTGTGATCATCCTCTTATTTTTAAAAGTTTCTTATCAATTTAATCCCAAAGAGTCAAGACTCAAGGCCCTTCAAATTTAACCATAATTTGCTGAAAGAATAATGTTTCAGGAATTTGATCACCTATAATCGGAAGAAATATGAACCTAATACAAGGGAGACAACTATTTAAGAATCTGCAATAAATTTGATGAAAGTTTAAAACATAATAGCAGAGTGGGCAAACAAAAAAGCCTAGAATGCTCAACAAAATCTTATTGAGACCAAGGAATAGATCAAGAAATTGTCTGCAACAAATAAGGAAGGAATCACTACAGAAAGGGAGAATACTAAGCTTTAGAAAGAATAAAAATGAAGCTATTGGAACAGGAAAAAATAGAGTGGAGACTGAAGAATAGGGCTACCTGGCTAGTAGAGGGCAATGAGGGCAGTGTCAGCTTTTGATAGATTTGGTAGCATCGGACAAGTGTTCTAGTCTCTAAGGTGTGAGAGAGGCTAAGGAACACAAGATCTCCAAAACCCAAGAAAGGTTTCAAGAGAAAACACTTAGAAATCTCTCAATTAAATTATATGATCAATAATTAAAAAGTTCCTAGGTCTAACTTAGGAAAATTGATTAATTAATGGGTATTAATTGAGAAAATCAATTTTGCTCTAGAAACTTCTAGAAAAAGTGATTTGACGGAATCTAAGATGCTCTGAGCCATCGATCACAATTAGATCTTGGTCGTTGAAGCTCCAATTGGAAATTATAAGAGCAGGTCGAAGAGATTGGAAAAGACACATCGAGTGAGCACAGCAATTCGAATTACCTAGTTATCCCTTCGAGAAAACACATCGAGTGAGCAAAGCAGTTCGAATTACCTAGTTCACAGTATTCAGCAAGGTGAAGTTGGAGGCAAGGTAGAAGAAGGTAGTAGGGGTTTGCAACAGTGAGAATTTCCAGAGAAATTCTTAGGAGGATTTCCCATGTTTCAAAGTCAGGAAAGGGAGAACGAATTTATTTGTCGAAGAGACCGTACAGACTCTAGAGCAATGTGAGTTGCCCAAATTGCTAGTGCGAGTTGCCGAAATCAGCTTGTTTCAATTGTAAGAGACCGAATCCAGAAGGCAAAGCAAGTGGTTTCTAGAGGAAGAAAGAGGCAAGACGGCTCACCTGGAGGCAATTTCTAGGTTGTATGAATTTCATTCAATCAGCAATGCGCATTTCAGGCAACCAGAGCGAGTGCCGGGAAGGATTCCGAGCAGGGCCAAAGGAGACCAAGTTGATTTGCAAAGGAGATCTTAGATCTCTAGTCCATTTCCAGTTGAGATAAAGTGTCGAAGGATTGTCGTAGGGCATCCAGTTGTAATTCTCTATTTTGGTTGCATAATAATAAAACCCTCATTTGTTGCATTGGTTTTCCCTTCAAGGCTTCTAGGGACTACTATACAAAAATAACGATGTCATTTTTATTGTGTGCATCTATTTTTCAGTTCCAATTTAAGATTTCTGAAGCGTAATTTTATTGTGAATAATTTCAATGTGAATTATTCGTTATTTGTCATAATAATAATTATGGAAGACAAATAAACTATTAAATTTAGGAGAATAATATACAGTTGTTGCAATTCAAGGAATCTTCACATTCAACTGGATTGAGAGATCAAGATAGATTGGATGGTGCTTCTAACTTTGGTGTTTGGAAAGCCAACATTTTATTGTTGTTGGATGAGAATGGTCTCAAGGAATATGTGACTAGTGTTTTAGTGGTGCCAACAAATGCAGCAAAGCTTCTTGCATACAGGAAGGAAGATGCCAAGGCGAGGCAGATAATACTAGACAGGGTTAAGGATCATATTGTTCCACATATCGAAGATTTGGATACAACGAAGAAGATGTTGGATGCCATCCTAAATTTATTCTAGAATGCTACCGTGAACAAAAAGTTGATTCTCAAAGAGAAGCTGAGAAATACCCGAATGAACAAAGGTGAAGGCGTAGTAAGTTACCTCACCAGAGTCTTGACTTATCAAGGACGAGTTAGCAACTATCAGAGAGTACTTGTTCAAGTGATTAATGGACGAGATACCCTACTGAGTTGGGATCATTTGCGGAGCGATTTCACTCAAGAGGAGCTTACATTGAGTCTTGTCAGTTGCAGTAGTCATAGGACCCAGAAAAGTGAGGAAGAACGAGAAAACTTGGCTCTAGCAGGAAAAGGCAAAGCAAAGAAGGATTCTAGCAAAGCACCTAGCCCCAAAGGAGAGAAGAAGAAGAAGGATGTTTCAAAGGTTAAGTGCTACAGTTTCCATGAGTTTGGCCACTATGTAAGCAATTGCCCACATAGGAAGAAAGGCGAAAAGAAGGGCAAGAAGAAGATGGAGCACAATGATGGGTGTAAGGGATTTGTGATGGGGAAATTCGCCATGCCATCTTTTTAAAGGAGTGACACCATATTCAAAGGTGTTCTTGATCTAGTACATTCTGATATATGTGGCCCAATGTTGATGAAGTCTCTCAAAGGGCATGAGCACTTTGTAACCTTTATTGATTACTACTCCAAGAATACCTGGATATACTTCTTGAAGACCAAGGATGAGGTCTTCAATCGCTTCCGTTCAAAGCTCTTATGGAGAATTCGATGGGCAGGAAGGTGAAAGTTCTTTGGTCAAATAATGGAGGTGAGTACACAAGGGAAGCTTTCGAGGCATTCTATACCAATGAGGGCATCAAGGGAGAGTAGACGATTTCTTACAACCTATAGCAAAATGGGGTTGTTGAGAGGAAAAATTGTTCAATATCAGACGCAGTGAGGGCCATGTTGTATGATCAGGATATGCACATTACTTATGAGCAAAGGCATGCAATACAACTGTATATATTGAGAACATGGTCCCACACAAGGTGTTGGGTAAGATGAAACCAAGGGAAGCATTTAATGGGAAGAAGACAGATGTCAGCACTTCAGGATATTTGGCAGCTTAGCATATTGTCATATTCCACGGGATATATGTTCGAAGTTGGATCAGACTGCAAACAAGGGGTACTTTGTTGGGTACAGTGAGACTTCTAAAGCATAACAGATTTTTATTCCAGGGATCATGAAAATAATTGTCAGGAGAGATGTTCAATTTATGGAGGACAAGGCATATTGGAGGTCTAGAGATTTGCCAATAGCAGTTGATCGGAGTGAGCAACCAGCAAAAACTCCAAGGGTAAAATAGCAAAATCAGGGACAGGATAGTACGCATACTATTACTAGTACGAGTACAGGTACAGTTGTTCCAAAGAGTTCATAAAGCGTGGAGAAGCAGATTCATCGGGTTCGAGAGATGCCTTAGGAGGATGTGGAAGTCCAAGATCACCATCTACAATAAGCAGGAGGAACCAAGAGGTTCAACAAACACTCAGAGATGCTCGGAAGCTTGTGGGGACTCATAAGAGCAGGAGAGAGCGAAGACAACCAGAAAAGTACATTGGCTACATGGAATTAGTGAGTCATATCGTGGATAGCAACCCTTCCAACTATCAAGAGGTCACACAACAGCAGGGGTGGCGGGATGCGATGGTTGAGGAGTATGCCTCGATCATGCAGAACAATGTTTGGGAGGTGGTGCCTAGACTGACAGGCAAGGCAGTGATTGGATCATGTTGGATCTACAAGATCAAACATGATGGAGATGGAAACATCAAGAAATACAAGGAAAGGTTAGTGGCCAAGGGGTTCTCTCAGGAGGGAATAGACTATGAAGAGACATTTGCTCCTGTGGCCAGGTATACTTCTATCAGGGTCGTGATCTCACTAGTAGCACAGATGGGATGGAAGCTCCAACAAATGGATGTCAAGATGATGTTCCTCAATGGCGAGTTGGAGGAGGAAGTGTACATTGAACAACCAGAGGACTTTGTAGCACATGGCAATGAGACCCACGTGTGCAGGCTCCCAGGGCGTGGTATGAGCGCATAAACAGACACTTGCAAGGGATGGGCTTTGTGAAGAGTGAGGCAGATGCAAACCTCTACTATTTCATGGTTGGGGGTGTGGTACTCATTCTTGTCCTATATGTGGACACCTTGCTCTTAACATGTTCATTGGGGCTCACAGAGGAATGCAAGAGGAACAACAATAAAGTTGGAGATGTAAGACTTGGAGCTCATGCACTACTTTCTAGGCATGGAGGTGTGGTAGACAGATGGGGAGATTTTCCTTGGGCAAGGGAAATACAACATAGAGATCTTGAGGAGATTCGAGATGGAAGATTACACCATGTCTACACCCATGCTCACCAATTGGAGGAAGGTAGATACATCCAGGGAGAAGGATGTGGACCCCACGCTCTACAGGCAGTTAATTGGCTCTCTTGTGTATTTGAAACACAAAGCCAAATATATCATTTGCATTAAACTCTCTTAGTCAATCCATGGTTGAATGGAAGAGTAAAGCATGTGTTGATCCCATCAAAGCACTTTTCTAGAAGTCGCTAGAGAGAAATTGACTAAGCAGCAGCAAAGCATGTGTTGCGTTATTTGCGAGGTACAATCTAGTATGGTATCAAATATACTCAAGGTGATGGTATCAGGTTGATGGGCTATAGTGATGCATACTGGGTAGACAATACATTGGACAGGAAAATCACATCAAGGTGTTGCTTCAGCATGGGATTGGGAGTTGTCTTTTGGTACAGCAAGAAGCAAAAGTCTGTGGCATTGAGCTCTGCAGAAGCAGAGCACATAGCAGCTAGCATGGCAACATGTGAGGCCATTTTGCTACTAAAGGTATTAGTAGCCTTGTTTGGTCAAGGATAGAGACGACAATGATACACTTTGACAATCAAAGTTGCATCAGGCTTCCAAAAATTCGATGTCATGATAGGTCCAAGCATATAAACATCAGGTGTCATTTCATCAAGGATTGTGTACAATGGGGGACAGTTAAGCTACAGTATAAACCTACACATCAGCAAGTAGCAGACATCCTGACAAAGGCTTTGGGGAAGGCAAGATTCATCTTCTTCAGAGATAAGATGGGTGTTGTGTAGAACACCTTCCTCGCTAAAAGAGAGTGCTAGTTTATGTAGCTCCGACAAGTGTTTTAGTCTTAAGTGGTGTCAATGAGGCTAGAAACACAAATGGATTAATTATCTCCAAGCCCAATTCATTTTATAAAGGAAAATTTTATTAAATAGATTTAATTAACTAGTTTCAATTATTTTCCTAAGACTAACTTACAAAAATGGTTAATTAATCAGTGTTAATTGAGACAAGTGAATTTCTCTCTAGGGACTTCTAGAAAAGTGATTAGATGGGGTCAAGATGATCTTAGCCATCAATTGAGATTAGATCGTGGTTCTTGATTTGTCAATGAGAAATTATAAGAGGAAATCGATGGGGCTCTTGGAGACACAATTCAAGTTAGCAAGGGCACAGTGGTAACATGGAAAACACCAACAGTAGGTTCAGTTGTCATTGAGATTGTTTTGTCGGAGAGAATTTCTTCACAATGATTTCCAGTTTCTCAATGATAGAGGGAGATCAAACCATTCTACAAAGGTTGAGCTTCTCCAAGTGGCGTGAATTGAAAGAGAGAAGTTGATTTGCCAAAGTGAACGATTTGCAAAGGATTAGCCGAGTTTGCCAAAGAAATCGATTTTCGAGTGGAGGTTGAATTATTCTGCTAAGGAGTGCGAGTTGTCAGTGCATTCTCCAAGCCACATGTGTGGGTCAATTCTAGGTCGTATAAGAGGGTCAAATTGATTCAAAGGGGCCGAATAGCTTCCAAGAAGTCGAGGCACAGTAAGATTAATAAAACCCTCATCTGCAGAATTGGTTTTCCCCATGTTGACTACTGGAGTAGCACCTGATGATTTGGTGAAGACTCCATGCCCAAGGATGATCCAGAGGACACTTGTACCATCAGATGTCATCAGTCAACAAAGTTTTTTAACTCTCCTTCTATCTTCTCATCATCTTTCTTCTTTGTACCCAGATTCCACACCTTGCGGGGAATTGTAATAAGTGATGCTAGTATGATGTTTCTTGAATTTGTAACAGGCCTAGGATGTGGGACTCGATCAGCAAACGAGTACACCTTGGATTTTTTTTTTTATCCGGTTAATTATCCCTTCTTTTTCAGAGGCGGATAATTCTCTGGATTTTTTCACTCGTGCACACCCCAAAGCCGAGGTGACGGTTTGAAGATTGAGCCCCTGACACATCTTAGTGTCTAGGGTCGATGTATATTACCATACTAGATCACACGTAAAGTTTCGTGGAATTTGGCTAGGTCTAAGTAGGATTTTTTAATAGTTAAAAATTTCCCGCAAAACGGGATTTTTTAATTATTTTTTATATAAAGGCATAAATAAGTGGCCTTAGGAGATGTCTGGGGCGTATGACCAGTCAAAATTCATCCTCAGAGGCCCAGCATTCTCCTAGAGCCTGCTTTGGGGGTCAAAAAATGACTCAGAGTCCCCCAAAAGGCGATTTTTCAAGTGACAGTGGCAAAAATGAAGAAGAAATTCAAAAAAATGAATAATTGGAAAAATTGGAAAAATTTTCCAAAGTCAAAATAAGTCAAATTTTGACATGGAAGTCAAGCAGAGGATCAAGGGTGATGTGGCAAGCAATGTGGGGCCCACCTCAAGTCAAAGTTTCAGCAGAAAGTCAAAGTCAAAGAAAGTCAACAAAAAGTCAAAGTCAAAGGGGCCAGCGTTGAAGTTCATAAGGCAAATGAAATTTTTAAGTTAAAACTTTGATTTAAATTTTTGATTGAAGAAATTAAAGTTAAAATCTTAAGGTGGAAAGGGGACCCACCTCAGCTCCAATTAAATATTAAAAACTGAGCCCACCAAAGAATATACGTAGCTCAGCAAGTTACGTGGGCAGTTTAACGTTGGCCCACACACAACAAAAGAGTTAACGAAGGCCAGCATTTACATTGGCAGTTTAAACGAATATTATGTGGGCAGTCAATAGCATAACATAGGCAGCACTCTACATACACACTCAGGAATATACGTGGGCCCAGTCAAAGGCATTTTCAGCATGTCTACGTGAGCACTCAGCCACCAAAATACGCATATATCACTCAGTTGTTTACGTGGACAGCATATACAACGGTCAACTCAGCTGTTTACGTGGACAGCATTATCCAGCAAAGCAGTTAACGCAGGTATAACGTGGGTCAACAGGAGTTACGTGGGCACCTACAGTGTCTACGTTGGCAATCAATTAAAATACGCATATGCCTCACAGCTTCCAAGCAGCCAACTCATACAACAGATTGCCTAGTCATCCTCAATCATACGCAGCAAAATTAGGCACAATCTACAGTTCATATTTTAGAGTTAAACAGCAGTTAACGTGGATGCAACAGGCAGTCCGTACGTAGATTTGGAGGCATATTACTCAGCATGTTCAAACAGCAAGTTACACTCAGCAGTTTAACGCATGTTTACTCACAGCCAATGGACAGCAGTTCAAAGGCAGCCATACAGCAGTTCACATGTTCAATCAACAGCAGCCTCATCAACAGTTATCTTTAGAAATCAAACAGTCATAGCAGCCACTTGGAAATTCATTTTTCATTGGGATTGTCATCAAGTTACATGTGTCATTTCATTTCTTCATTGGGATCTTCACCTGATTGCCACTTGTCATTGGAATTTGCCTTGGGATCATCTCCCATTTTCCTATTTATATGAGCCTTGGGCTTTTATTGTACAATCATAGAACAAGCTATTGGGCGGGCGAAGACTCTGCCGAATTTTGTACTCAGCTTTCACATTAATAAATAAAAGTCTTTGGGGTTACTAGCTTCTTTTGTGGCGCATGCTTTGGTACATGAGGTATACCTGTATCGTTTGATATTCATTTAATTTCATATTTGCTATCTAGTTGTTTTCCTTTGCGCATTTGCCTGAGGGCACTATTGTCTAGGGAGGAGAGATTTGCAGCTATCTCAAATCTCCCCTGGGCTTTGGTATATTTTGTACACTTGTTGTAGCTTGTCCATTCTCGGTTGAATGACAAGCTCAACTTGGTCTCTATATGCCAAGTCTCTTTTTGCACTAACAATTCGCTTGCAAGTGTTTTCTGTGTTTTCAAGGGATAGGTTGCCAGCTCTATTGGAGGGCGAGGACTTCTTCAGCGGGAATAGTCACCTCCAAGGATATCAAGGGTCCCACATGCTGTTCAAGCTAGCAATCTCATAAGACATCAAAAAGATTTACTCAAGAGGGAGTTTCTTGAGCCCTTAGCTTAGTTTCTATTTTGAAAAGTTATCACAAATTTTCTCCTTTCATCTAAAAGCATTTGTTTTCATTCTGAGCATAAAAAGAAATACAAAAAAAAATCTTTTCATTTCTGAAAGAGCAACGTTTTGAAGGCACTGGTCATTTATGTGTTTCATGCTTATCGTATGGTTAATGGCTATTGCTTATATCATGTTTTGCTTATAGATCTTAGATTAACAATCTATTTAACTCAAATAATTCTCCTAGAACTTTACATCTTAGCTTTTAGCTTAACTTTCCATTAGGGACCACCCCCCTTAGCTAACCTAGGAGATAGCTAAAACGGAGAGAGTTGGGATCAATGTGACAGCCCCTTCTCTGAGTTCCCTGCCACCAACCACACCTTGTGGGGTTGAAGGCTTTTCTCGCTAACTGGTAGGTAGGTGCGGGCGGCAGGGTCAACAAGTCCATGGATCAGTTAACAATGAACATCTGATTTTACTCCCTCTTAATCAATTTTCTAACTCCATAACGCCTAAAATTCAATGCACTGCAATCATGATTTATAATTTCCGTTCTTTAAATTTATGTTTTTTACATTCTCATACGCAGACCTGTCCTTTCTAAGGAGGATTTCTGTGTCATATCCACAGACTTGCACATTTCCCAACATAGAAATTTGTCCCTAGGGGTAAATCTCTGATTCTGTTTGCTGTTTTAGTGTTTTACAGGTCTATTATTTCAATTTACAGCAAGCAATTAATACAGTATAACAGCATTCCAGGTACCTAAATCTAACAGTTTGCTTTGAGATTGCAGAGGGATTCTCTCCTGTGGTGTGAAAGCACTACTGTGAAGTGCAGGGAGGTTCCTTGAGGTGACAGTGTGCATTATCTAGTTACCTTGGAACCCTTCCAATTTCTAGCATTAGGACTGACATGGAAAGGAAGTTGGCAATCTGTGGTGCACACATTGAAACATCCACGAGGATGAGATCACCCATCACAAGTATTGAATTATGTCAGCTAACAAGTCTAGGTAAGGGTCCCAAACAGAATCACCATAAATGGCAAAATAAGAAAATGTTGGGGACAAGTAGAAAACTACAGAGTAAATGTCTTTGGAAAGAAGAATTAAACCATTGATTTGAATCCCCGTGAATCTTGCAAACTTGTCAGTAGCTACCATAGTGACACTGCCTCGAAGAGAATCTCTAATAAAACAAGCTATCCTATCTGAACCTCAAATGCCGCCAGAGCACTTCATCTCGTATCTGCAAATAGAAAACTAATGAAACCCAAGAATATTGAGAAATAGTGGGAACTCGCATGGGTCTCATTAACAATGAGAATATCTAATGGACCTAATGCATCAAATATCATTCCCATTGATGACCAAAAGGCCCCATTGCCATTTCAACACCCCCTAAGAGATTCAAGTGCCCTTCCTCCTCTCCCAATGGGTCCATCAATTGGAAAATCCCAGAACAACTCTAGGAAATAGCTGATTGAATAGCTAATTGCATGCTCCAATCGAAGATAGTAAGTCCTTATTTTTGGAGACTATAAATTATGACAACTACATAGGTAATTGCACTCTCACTTGAGATTTTAAAAATATGGCACCAAGCAAAGCATGGAGAATCATTAGAAAGGATGTAATCCACTTCCATATGTTTAGCGATGAAACTGAGGCATACATCCCTAGGGAGCAAAGAAAAACTTTATAGCCTAAAACTGAAAAGTGCATTTTTATTGGTTATTTAGAATATGAAAATTCAAAAAGGTTATCAACTTCTTGTACCTAATCAATAAAAAATCATTTTTACAAGAGACAGTAAGATTAAGTCTGCCAAACTGCATGCCTAATTCAATATTAATGCAATCTTCGACCTACAAGCCACCTCTGACACATGCTTTTACTTCTTTTATACTGACGTTTTTTCTTCTTATAATCCTTTTTCTTCTATGATGGATCACAGTGAGAGTGAAAACACAATTCCACGTCCTCCAAATGAGTCTATCAACCCTACACTAGCTCGAAAACTCCCTCAATGTATCAATTCAAATAAGAAAGCAGGCAATAATCTAGTCCATGACCCTCCCTATCAAGACCTAACACATTCATAGTTCCAACAAGCCTTGTCTCTTTTGGCTCAAGTTCTAGAGACTCGTATTCCAAAAACATTTATGGCCATCCAGAAATAAGATGCAACAATGAATAAGAATTTCCTTACTAAATGGCGAAGGATACTTGGTATATAGTCCCTCTTCCAAAAGGAAGAAAACTTGCCAAATGCAAATGGGTTTACACTACTAAGTGTGTTGCAGAGGATAGTGTGTACGAATGCAAGGCCTAATCAGTTGCTAAAGTTTTTTCACAGGTATAAGTCATTGGCTACAACAAAACATTTTCCCCAGTTGCCAACATGAATTCCATCCCCCTCATTTGATACATCACATTGATGGGAGGTCCATCAAATCAATGCTAAATTCACTCTCTTAAACGGGATTTACAATAAAAACTTCATGAGGACTAAAGATTTCTTTAGAGTGATTCAAGTCTTGTCCTCTGCCTCAAGAAATCCCTTTATGGCCTTAAGAAAGCTCCTCAAGCTTCGGATGAAAAAATGGACAGATTCCTTCTAAACTCCACCTCTTCTAGATGCCACTTAGACCACAATATCTATACCAAGTGAGTCAGAGACCATATTTTCATATGCTTACTTCATGTTGATTACCTTATATTCATAAATAGTGACACCAAGCTTATAACCCATGCGAAATTTAGCCTCAAAAAGAAATTTGATATGACAGACTTGGGACTCTTCTAGATGTCACTTAGACCATAATATCTATACCAAGTAAGTCAGAGACCATATTATCATATGTTTACCTTACGTTGATTACCTTATAAATAGTAACACCAAGCTTATAACCCATGTGAAATTTAGCCTCAAGAAGAAATTTGACATAACAGACTTAGAACACTTTCATTATTTTCTTGTCTTCTAAGTTTTGCAAACCCATAAAGGGATTTATCCTTCCCAACCCAAGTATAGATGTGATCTTCTTTGCCTCTTTAAATTTTCTGCCATTTAAACATCACCCGGAGTGGACATCACTTTGTATAACAATTAGTTGGTAGCCTTTTATATTTAACTCATACTCACCCTAACCTCTGTTGTAAATTTGCATCCACATGATACACAGTTCTGCACTCAAAGAATTTGTCCTACAATTAAAACAGAGAGACTGAAACATCACATAATGATTTAGATCTGTGATTCTGTATAAACAAAGGTGTTAAATGGAAGAGTTAGAAGTGTTGCCACAACATCAATAGATGAGATCAGTACTATGAAAGATGGAACTCTGATGTAAGAATTCTACAGCATAAATATAATGGACAACAAGCTGGAATTCTGTAACAGAAACCATTATCTTCTCATTAACAAAATATAAGGATTACAGTGCTGTCAAAGACGGACTACAATGGCTTCTCTCAAGCCTCAACACTCTCACTATATGTTTGCACCTCTCACATGTACAAAAATATAACCCTAATTAGAGCACCCTCCCTCATCTAATCAAACTTCACAAGAGCGAAAAAGTGGTTACAGATCTTCACTGCCAATTATAACTCTTACACATTTTTGCATGAAAGGAATCTGTCGAAATTGTACCATAATGGTGTAAGGAATCGGTAATAAAGTTGTCCTCATTGTGTAAAAGGAATCAGTGAACTGTCATAGAATGTCATAACCTTACATTGACCAAAAGTAAGATGCCAAACTAGTGTAAGGAATTGTTAAGAGTGGTGTAAGGAATCTCTCCTGCACAATACACCCATTCTACAAGGAATGACCTCTAACACTCATGCACCCTCTTCCTATTGATGTTTGTAACATCAGACAGGAGCTTCTGCACAGCTCTAGTGTCCTATTGATGTTTGTAACATCAGACAGGAACTTCTGCACAGCTCTAGTGTCCTATTGATGTTTGTAACATCGGACAAGAAATTCCACACAAGTCTAGCATCAAACGTGTGGACCAACCTCCTAGATTTCTTTCGAGTGACTCAAGTCTTGTCCCCTGCCTCAAGAAATCCCTCTATGGCCTCAAGCAACCTCCTCAAGTTTTGGATGAAAAAAATGGACAGATTCCTTCTAAACTCCAGCTCTTCTAGATGCCAGTTAGACCATAATATCTATACCAAGTGATTCAGAGACCATATTATCATATGTTTACTTTATGTTGATTACCTTATACTCATAAATAGTGACACCAAACTTATAGCCCACGTGAAATTTAGCCTCAAGAAGAAATTTGACATAGCGGACTTAGGACTCTTCTAGATGTCACTTAGACCATAATATCTATACCAAGTAGGTCAGGGACCATATTATCATATGTTTACTTTACGTTGATTACCTTATAAATAGTGACACCAAGCTTATAACCCATGTGAAATTTAGCATCAAGAAGAAATTTGACATGACAGACATAGGACACTTAAATTATTTTCTTGTCTTCTAAGTTTTGCAAACCCATGAAGGGATTTATCTTTCCCAACCCAAGTATAGATGTGATCTTCTTTGCCTTTTTAAATTTTCTGCCATTTAAACCTTACCCAGAGTGGACATCACTTTGTATGCCAATTAGTTGGTAGACTCTTATATTTAACTCATACTCACCCTGACCTCTGTTGTAAATTTGCATCCACATGATACACAGTTCTGCACTCAAAGAATTTGTCCTACAATTAAAACAGAGAGACTGAAACATCACACAATGCTTTAGATCTGTATAAACAAAGGTGTTAAATGGAAGAGTTAGAAGTGCTGCCACAACATCAATAGATGAGATCAGTCCTATGAAAGATGGAACTCTGATGTAAGAATTCTGCAGCATGAATATAATGGAAAACGAACTGGAATTCTGTAACAGAAACCATTATCTTCTCATTAACAAAATACAAGGATTACAATGTTGTCAAAGACCGACTAAAATGGCTTCTCTCATGCCTCAACACTCCCACTATATGTTTGTACCTCTCACATGTATGAAAATATAACCCTAATTAGTGTTGATTTGTGTAGCTTGGGAGGTACTCCAAGCCCTAGTGTTCGAGGGTTGGAGGTCAAAGCGCCACAAGTAGGCTTGTCAGCTTAGAACCCAAGCCTAGGGTTTTGCACCTATAGATGTTTGGGCCAAAACCGTGACAAGTTTTCAACATGTCATAGATGAGGATGATAGCTCTTTTCAACATGTGATGGATGAGGATGATAGCTCTCGGCGAGATGATTCTAACGCAACGAGAATCATCCGATTCTGAGTTGTCGTTAAGGAGTTATGAATTTTTGAATGTCATGAGTGGGTTTACAGCATATGCGTCAAGGTCAGCTTGGGTTAAATAAGCCTCTTGACAAGTTGGACAGCCCTAGAGTGACGTTGGAAGGAGCCCCTCTCTTTAGTATAAATAGAGGGTGATGGAGAGTCATTTCTCTCATCCTTTCGTGCAACGCATACCTTGAGGAGAGCTCGTGGAGGAATGGAGATCTCTGTTTTGAGGCCGCCGCAAGGGAGACTAGGGCAGCATGGGTTGGAGGACTGTTCTAGGGCAAGAACAGGGACTGAAGATTGCTGTTGGAGGCCGAGTTTATTGGCTGCTAGGACGAGGCCTTAAGGGCTGGAAACAAATCTGTTTGGGGCTGTTTTGGAGGATTGGGGATGGACTGTGGCAGTGTTTTGAGGGCAGCGTATTGCAACAGAACTGCTGTGTGTAGGCCGCAGGCCATACTACAGCAGCAAGGCTTGCGTGGGCTATTTGAAGGGCTGGTTTTAGCCCTTACCTTCAGCTTGGAGGAGTGTATCTCCCAGCCTAAACCGCAGTTTGCTAGGGAGCTATTTGTGGACTGTTGGAGAAGTTTAGGGCTGTAGCAGTGTGCCCTAAGTGCCCTAACCAGAACAGTCACAAACAGCAGTGTGAAAGCAGATTTGGAGCAACGTTTGGAGGTGTGTTCGGTCAAAGGTTTGACCAGTATCTGGATCAGTTTACATTACAGTTTGTTGGGAGCCATTTGTTGGAGTTGCCTTGGCATGAAGGAACTCCAACTAGGAGCAGATCCCACTATGGAGTGATGTAGGTGTCCTAGTGTGGACAGATTTGTTACAGCCTATGGAAGCCAAGGAGGTAGGGTTGACATGGCATGTTAGAAGCCCTAACCAATGGGCAGTTTCACAGTGAAGTTTGGAGCCTAGATTTGTGCAATAGCTCTTCTATTGCAGAGAAAAGGGAAGATGTGGAGAAGGTTGTTGGCAACCAATAGAAGGGTCTTCTAGGTGTGGGGATGCCCTAGCTAGGTGCAAATGCTACAGCATGGATTGGCCACTCGCGGACTATAGGAAGGCGGCATGAGAGTGGACCAAGTGCAGACATGAATGGGCATTTATGGTCTGCTAGAGGACAGCGTGATAGTGTCCAAGTTGGAACCCAGCGTGCAACACCTTGATGGACAAAGGTAGTTGCTATAGTGGCAGTTGTTGAGCTCAAGGGTTGATGAACCAGAAGAGCAATTTGTGGAGCCCGAGACTTGTGTGTGGAAAAGGACATCTACAACAGAAGATGGGTAGTCCTCCTAGCCCATGTTCATTTTGGGAAATGGACATCTTGCAGTGATATGTGGCAGCCCTATGTTGGTCTTCATCAATGAAGCGTAAGAAGACCATAGTGGATTGAAGTCCTTGAGTAGCTGAGGAGCAGTAGTGGGTGAGGAGTCTCACTGTTCACAAGTGGAGCTGTGAACAACTCGACAAGAGTCTCGATGTGTTGATGCCTTGATGGACTAAGGCACAACTAGTGAGCGGATTGATAGTCGAGATTCAATGGCCAGATGGACTTGGAGCATTGATAGAGGCAGGAGGTGTATATCGGAAGCCGCAGGACTGAGCAGGTACAAGGTATGACCAAGGGGAGCTGAGAGAGTCGACTTCATCAGCCAAATGGTCAGAGTATCTTGTTGAGGGCAGATTGGTTGTTGATGGACTGACACCAAGCCCCAATTTGTACAAGGGGAACTGAGAGAGTCGACTTCATTAGCCAGATGGTCAGAGTATCTTGTTGAGGGCAAACTGGTTGTCGATGGACTGACACCAAGCCCCAATTTGTATTCTTGTACTAGTGGATGTATGAGGGCGATTATCCTTGGTACAAGAGCCCTAGAATGTTGTATTATATGTTATGTTGTAATATATGTTGTTTAATATAACGAAGTTGGGTTGAAAAATGTAAAGAGTTGTCCATATTCTATGCATGTGTGATTCATTGTTGTTTCTATTCCATTGTGCAAAGTAGTATCATTGAGATTCACGGTTTGGTAGCGTCATAGATTTTAAGATTCTATCCTAGACCCAAGGTCATGGAAATTCAACAATTAGCGCACCCTCCCTCATCTAATCAAACTTCACAAGAGGGAAAAGTGGTTACAGATCTTCATTGCTAATTATAACTCTTTACACATTTTTGCATGAAAGGAATCTATTAAAACTATACCATAACGGTGTAGGGAATCTATAATAAAGTTGTCCTCATTATGTAAAAGGAATCAGTGAAATGTCATAGAATGTCATAACCCTACATTGACCAAAAGTAAGATGCCAAACTCAATAGTGTAAGGAATTGTTAAGAGGGGTGTAAGATATCTTCAACACAATACACCCATTCTACAAGGAATGACCTCTAACACTTATGCACCCTCTTCCTATTAATGTTTGTAACATCAGACAGGAACTTCCGCACAGGTCTAGTGTCATATTGATGTTTGTAACATCGGACAGGAACTTCCACAAAAGTCTAGCATCAAACGTGTGAAATTCATCCACACACGACCATTCTTACCTTTATTATTCACTCTATTAAAGTGAACAGTCATTTTAATTATTGCATTAGAAAAGACTCATAAACTGTAATTTCATTACATTAGTGATTTAGAGGAATCTCAAACATTGATCTCCAACAAGATGAGATTTAATCTCAATTGTCAATCACTTTGGAGATTAGGGTTAAGAGATTCAACACAATGCTATAAAAGAAGACAAACTGAAAGGAAAAAACATTGTGATCCATAGAGAGTGTTAAGAGTAACACAGTTGAGACACAAAGAAAGCGATAAGGATTTTCACTCAATGTGTAGGTCCAATGAAATAAACAACAAAAGAAGATTAACCCAATTCCTAGAAATTGAAGGGGACAAAGGAAAAGAGTGCATTCCTGGGGAGTAAGGTGGCTCAACTTGGTGGGGAGAGTTATTCTCATCAAATTTGTTCTTTCCTCTCTCCCGGTGTACCTGGGAAATGGTCTTTTAGCGCCAAAGAATATAAATCAACAAATAAGCAGGCTAATTCAAAAGTTCTTATCGCAAGAGGGCAAAAGTAATGACCACAAATTCCACCTTGTCAACTAGAATTTGGTGAGACAACCAAAGAGCTTAGGCAGATTAGCAATCAAGGACCTTGAACTTATGAACCTAGCTCTTGGGGCAAAATTGGTTTGGAGACTCCTCTCGGACTCTAATGAGTGGTGGAAAAAAGGCTTCTACAAGAAAATATTTTCATAAAAATCATCTTATTAGACCGAGAGAAGAACTATGGGAAGGCAAAGGCTCAAAAATATGGATATTTGTAAAGCTTCGTCATCATTCATGATGGAACATCTGGGTTGGTAGCCAGGCAATAGGAAACACATTCGCCTGTGGTAAGATCCCTTGTCTAACCTCGTCTCCAGTCCTGAGTTTGTGTAATTCTCTAAGTGGATGGAAGAGCATGGTTGTAATCGTCTTGCGGACATATCCTGCTGGGACGACCAAAGACCAAGGTTTGTGGTGTGGGTGGTTGGCTTTGGACCTGCCCATCCATTTGTTGAATCATTGGCATTCCATGATCAATCGACTAAAGGGGTTTGCACCTATCATCACAAGCAAATTGGACAGTCGGGTATGGCTGGGAGGCAAGAGTAAAAATGTACAGCCAAAGATGGTTACGCTCTTCTCATTAAGTCCTCCCCCCTCCCTCAAAAATTTGGGGGAAGATTTGGAACAGGGATGGGCTTCCTAAGGTCAATATCTTTTGTTGGGAAATGGTGCATAAGAAAATCCTTATGGCAAAAAACTTAAGGAAAAGGAACATACATGGTATCTCAAACTGTGTTTTATGTGGTAAAGCGGAGGAAACTATCAAGCATCTTTTTTTACCAATGTCCTTTCTCTGTGGAAACCTAGAAGTTCAATTTAGCGCCCTTGGTATACTCTCCTCCCATTGTTGAGGATTGGAACAAGATGTTCATACATTGGAAGCACAAATTCCCTTTCTCCTCGAATTCTCTCTCAAGGCGTTGCTGGATGGCGATTCCCAAATATCTTCGCTGGTCAATTTGGCTCTGTCTAAACCAAGCGATCTTTGTTGTAGATTGTGTTCCAGAATCTACAACAATCAAAGGAATGATGCTTCTTTTCGAGGTCATTTCCTCTAGGGGGTTTGATGATTTGGACGTGAACGAATTAACTTATAATGAAAAAGAGTGGCTCCAATTCCAATTCCCAAGCTCTAAGTTCAAAATCTCATGTCGTCCCTCCCTTCTGTATAAGACTGATCAGGGAGGCTTTTGTTGAATGGCAAAGAAATATTGGTCAGGTCCAACTCTATTTTGATGGAGCTTCGAAAGGTAACCCAGGGAGG
>APFE030574154.1:9680-37286 GCA_000404065.3 Pinus taeda | reverse complement strand
TTTTCATTATATTCCTTTCAATGTTACAATACATATTTATACATGCCGAAGCATCCAATACCATGGACCGAAAACCATCGCGTCCAAAACCATGGACCGAAAGAATATAACACAACCCAACACAAGAATGGTTGCAAGGTTGGTGAGCAAAATTAAGGTAAACATCATTATGACACCATCTAGTAAGACATTGAGGACCATGAGCATAAGGGAACATAAAGCAACAAGTAAAAATGTGGGGACTGTCTATAGGGAATGATGACGAGAAATAATAGACAAAGAGAGGCATGAGGTTCAATTTTAATGTTATGGCAGGTACTAAATAGGATTCTTGAACCTACGAATTATCATAGCATGTGCACCAAAATGACAATAGAGTGCTATTATAGGGCACTCATGAAGGGTAGGATCTACGATACAAGTTATGGCATGCAAAAAGACATGGTTAATGTTGCAACTTTGTGAGGTGGCCCCTAAGGCAAAGTGAATCTATGATAGAAAAGGTCAATAGTGACAAGATTGATGAATCCTATTCCTATATGCCAATTTCAACAATATCCCTCAAGGCAACAGTAAATGTGTGAACATCCCCGTAAATCTTATCATAATATTATCCATGAAGCCTTCATGGAATCATTAATCACATGAAATAATAAGGAAAATATATGAATAATACTCATAAGAAGTTAAATATTGGAAAAAATAGGTATGATAAACTTAAAAGGATACATCTTGGACCCACATTCCTACTATAAAAATGAAAAATTTGGCCATTTAGCTCATTTGCACCCCACTTGGAGATAAACTTGGAGAAAAACCGCTTACTACCAAAACTTATTTTCCATATCCTAAGAGCAACAGGCCATGAAATCAAATTATTTCACCATCAGGTTAGTTGTCATCCCTTCCTCTTTCTTTTGGCACCATTTTCAGGCATGTTTTCCCTAAGTTTTGGAAGTGGGGATCCCACTATTCACCATGATTTCACTTCAATGATTTGTTCTAGAGTAATTATAGCAATAAAAGGCTAATAACACTAGCGTTCCACTAGGATAAAGCATTAATAACCTTCCAATTCATAGTTTGCACTAGGAAAGGGCATTGAAAGGATTCTTTTTCAAATCTAGAGTAGGGAGAGTCCCAATTTGACCCAATTTTTTGCACATGACTAGATATTGATGAGATCTATGATGGGTTTGAAGGGATGTCACAAAAATTGACTGGAGAGAGAGAACAGGCCTCTGATGATGAAGTTGCACTAGAAAATGCAAGGATAGTGAGAGCATTATGCAAATGCGATCCCTTGAAAATTTTCAAGACCCTACATATGAGGGGAGAACCTGGACTTCTAGAGAGGATCATTCAATAGCAATATCCTAGGAAGAAACACTTCAAGATTTAGGGATATATGCTAACAACTGAGGTAGAATATGTGTACTTCCTCACAAGCCTATCGAGGTGAAGGGCCCTAGTCAGTGTATATGGAGGTTGATTAGTAGGTGAGAGATCAATGAAGGAATGTACGAGAGCATACTGTACTCCCATTACTCAAACAATGGGTGGAAAAATCATGTTTATAGACCTCCCACTTCATAGAATCCTATTCACCTTTACCTGCATGGCAGGAATAGTGAGTCCCCATCTAGCTTCCAAAATTCAAGTGGACATATCAGTACGATTCCTAACCTTAGAAATATTAAATTGGTGTGAAGGTATACTTGTGAACTTAAAGGACCAAATGTAGGTTAGGAAAACAATGTATGTTTGGATATGGCAGTATCGTGGTATCTTTCTTCTTTAAGCGAGTTCTATTAATGTCACCACAAGTTGTACCAACACAGCCACAACAATCATCACCACTTATGAATATATGGACTACCAAGCTATTAAGGTTAGGGGGAAGAGTAGCCATTCAAGCATATGGAAGTGACTAATTTTTATGGTTAGATGATTATCATATATGGATCAACAACTATGCATATGCAAGAGTGAATTTCCACAGACCCTGACCATATTTTCCCCTCTAGAAAGTACTAGGGAGACTTGGGTAAGTTATTTTTTGTTTATTTTTAATGTTTTTGTTGGTATAATGCACTAATCGTTAACATGTTTTATGACACAGATGTCGCACTACAGAGAGTCAAAGGCAAGTCCCCTTATGACCTCCGAGGAGCACCTAGAGCGGTAGAGCCACTAGCGATTTGGGAGGAGAGTGATGAGGAGGAGGAAACCAATCACAATGAGTTAAGGAAAGTGTAGAATAACTTGGAGGGGCCTACGATGGGTTTATCACTCACCTGGCTTGAGGATGTTGCATGACATATGCAACATCATGAATGTGTCCATCAAGATGGGTCAACTTCCTCGTCAAGTGGCCAGTATGGATGTGGGCTACCGAGCGCACCATGACTCTGATGATGACTTGAATTAGGCTTCCACTATGTATTCTCCCTTCGTGGAAGTTTTTTCTGTGTGTGGACATTAGTGTATGCGTGATAGGCTTATGAGCCTAGGCCCACAATCCCAATTTTGGCACTGTACCTATTTTATATAATGATGATGTATGAAAACCAATTTCTACATATATATACATATGAGTTCCAATATTTTAGTTATGAATTTTTTAATGATATACAATGTATACCATGTTTTTTGTACATGCATGTTCAATTATCTTGATTATAAATGTGACAGATGCCATTACAACACATAGTTAGCTAACAAATCAACAAATGCACTAGAATTCCTAGGGACATGTTGATAAATGACGTAATCAAATGAATGTTAAAGAAGATGTACCCTTAGTTAATGACAAAATAAGATAGGATGCTAAACATGATAGATGTGATTCAACTATGATACAATGAGTTGAGAGTCCAAATTGACCACCAAATAAAAAATGCCTGGATCTATGGCATTGGTTAAGAGTTGTTGGCTTGTATAAGCCTTACCCAGGTTCATAGGTGATTTAGCCAAGAAAATCTCACTACTACTGGCCCTTTCGGCAACAGTCTGCGCAGCGCGTACTGAGGTCTCACTCGAAGTAGTATGGGACGGTGCTAGAACCAGGTTTCCTCACCCTAGGGATGTCTGATGGGCTTATGGAGGTTCGCGGTCTGACCCGTCGCTATGCACACTTGCTAGTCCTTTGCAACTCATGTTGTTGTTTCTGAGTAGCCCTACTCAGGGCGCGACCCGTATGATACCCAAGTTCCTTGCTAATTAACTAATTACTTAACTTGTGTGTGTAATATTTATGGTTATTACAACATATTTAGAAATCATATCAGTGTGTGCGATACATAAACCAATATAAACATAAAGAAGATAATGCACAACAAATACACAGAAATAAGAATCAACTCCTCTTTATTAATCTTCAATCCCGATTACAAACTCGACACCGCCCTGCGCACCCAGCTGTAGGGGTCCACGCACTCAGCTGCAGACTCTACTAAGCCTCTGCGCACTTAGCTGCAGAGCCTCTTCCTATCACTATGACCCAAGACACTTAGAACCCTACTCTAAGCTCAGACCATTCCTTCGCTACTCACTCTAACGTCTACTCTCTTTTCAACTTAGAGCTTCGCTCTATTTATAGAATCCCATGGTCCGTGGACCATGGGTAGGCTAACATGACTTTACATTACATTGCATTACATTACTTAAGGGCGGACAACCCTATGACTTAACCCATACTTCGCACTCTGCGCCCGCAATTCACAGAGTCTTAAAAAACCTTTGACCAAAACTTGGGCTTTGAGCCCCAAAACATGTTGTGGGGGGATTCCATGCCCAACAGGCCCCCAACATAATCATCCTGACTTGTCCTGAGTCACTCTGTTGGTGCGGCGATCTTGGCACGTAACGCCTCCAACTGTTCCCGTACTGCCCGGAGGTCCATGACGCACTGTTCTATTGTTTGTTGGACATGCTGCATGCATGCTTCCGAATCATCCGCGTCTGAACCATGTCCTTTCTTTGGTACTGGCTTCTAGTGTGTGTGTTTATAGTCCCACGCCTTTTGTTTGGTTCCTCGGGTCACGAAGATTGTGCTTTAGCCGATTAGTCAGATAGACGACTCACCCGTGTAGGGGTTCAGGCGACTACCGTTTACTTTTCCTAGGAAGGGTTCTCCATTAAGTTTCACTAGCTGGACTGCTCCTCCATCTGTGACCTCCTTTACCATGTATGGTCCCAGCAAGTGCATTCTAAATTTTCCTGGAAATTTTTCAAATTTACTGTCATACAGTAGCACTAAGTTGTTTACCTTGAAGGTGCACAACTTGATATGGTGGTTGTGCCAGGCCTTTTCATGCTGCTTTTGTACTTGTTGATGAAATTCAGCCAAAAATCGTTCTTCCTCGAGTTCTTCTAATTGCGCAAGCCTTTCTTTGAGAGCTTCGCGGTCCATCATGCCTGCGAGCGCTGCTATTCACAGACTAGGTACGATGTATTCCATCAGCATGACAACTTCCATACCATAGACCAACTGGAAGGGGTCTGTCCCATCAGTTTTTTGCACGTTGTCTTGTACACCCATAACACAGTAGGTACGCACAGGTCCCAGTCGTTCCGTTGCGCATTATAGACTTTGGTGAGCGCAGTCTCTAATATTTTATTGAATGCCTCTACTGTGCCATTGGCCTGTGGGTGCTAGGATGTACTTTGCTAATGATACACCTGGAACTCTTCTATGAGCGCACTGATGGTTTCATCCAGGAAATGTGTTCTGCAATTGCTCATTAAGATTTTTAGATAGCAAAATCGTGTCAACACATTTTCGAACAAAAACTTTGTAGTTGTGGCGGCCGTGCAGTCCTTGACTGGCTACGCTTCCGCCCATCATGTCAAGTACTCTGTTGTGGTGATGATGTAGAGCACCCCCGTCTTTCCCTGAGGTTTGATCAGGACCACAAATTCGATTTCCCATTTCTCAAATAGTTGTAGTGTCATTTAGGGATTTAGTGGCATCTCGTCCCTTCATGATGGTTTCCCCATTCTTTGACATATATCGCAAGCCTTACAGTGCGCTTTTGAATCTTGGTGCAAGGTCAGCCACCATAACCCTTCAAAAAGAATCTTTTGTGTGGTCATGTGTCCTACATAGTGTCCTCCTGCAGTGCCCCCATGTGCTTTTGCAAGGATCTGACCGTGTTCAAATTCAGGTACATATCTTCACAATATCTCATCGTTGCCCATCTTATATAGATGCCCTACGATGACAAAAAAGTCTGCCACACGCACCACCAATTCCTTCTTCTGTTGGATTGAGTACTCCTTTGGTGCAGTCCCTGTTGTTAGAAAATGTATTATATCTTCGAAGTGTCCGTTCACGATGCACACTGCAAAGAGGTGTGCGTTGGGTAGTCCCTCCTCCAAACTAGTTGATTCCTTGCCTCTCTCAATTCGTGACAAGTGGTTTGGTCCTGCGTTTAAGCGTCTCAGCTTGACTATGACCTCAAAATCATACTCTTGAAACATTAAAATCCAGCTGCATATTCGCACCCCAAAACGGGCTTGTTCATCAAGTATTTCAATGTGGAATGGTCAATATACATCTTGAAATGTTTGCCAAGTAAATAGTGTCGGTATTTTTGGAGCGCGTACACCATTGCCAACCCCTCACACTCAATGGTAGAGTATTTATTTTCCACTTTGGACAATCTTTGGCCCACAAACGTGATCGGGTGATCTACACCCTCTGCACCTTCCCATGTGAGTGCGACTCCCAACGCAATACACGACGCATCAACATGTACATGAAATTCCACGTCCCATTTTGGGAAGACCAAGATTGGTGCAGAGGCCAGTTTCCCCTTTAGGACATCCAAACTCTTCATGCAATCATCACTCCAACAATATGTAACATTTTTTTTTAATAAATTTTCCATTGGCGCAGTTATTTGGGCATAATTTTTTATGAACTTCCTATAGTATCCAGTGTGTCCCAAGGTAGCGCACAATTTTTTAACACTTCGTGGTGCTTCCAAATTTAGGATAATGATGATCTTTGTAGGGTCCACCATCATTTCTTGTTTGTAGACCACATGTCCCAGCAGGTTTCCAAAGGGAATGAGGAATGTTCGCTTGTTCAAGTTCAGCGCAATCTGGTGCTGGTGGCAAGCATCCAGCATCAAACGTAAGCTTGCTACATGGTGCTTAACTAATCCAAAAATAGTCCCGTCATCTAGATAGACCTCCAAAAACTTGTGGATGTATTCCTTGAGTGAGGCTACCATGATGCGCAAAAATATAGCTGGCGTATTCTTCAGTCGAAATGGCATCACAATGTATTGAAAGCAACCCCATTCTATTGCGAAGCTCGTCTTGCTCCTATCTTCTGATGCGATCTTGATCTGGTGGTACACTGAGAGCCCATCCGTGAATGAGTATGCTTCTTGATCACCAACATTCTCCCGTACTTCATCTATAAATGGTGTTGGGAATGGATTGTGTACACAGGCGTTGTTCAGCTAACTGATGTCCACACATATTCTTATTTCACCCTTCTGTTTTTTCTCCTGTACAACCATAGGACTCACGCAGTCGGATTCTTCCACTAATTCAATAATTCCAGCTTTGAGCATTTTGTCTAATTCATCATGGACCTTTTCTTTGTATTTCGGGTTCAAGCGGTATGGCCGCTACTTAACTGGATTCACGCCAGGTTTCAGGGTGATCTTCATTATCCCTAAATCACCCACGATCCCTTTTAAATCCGTAATTTTAGTTGGGAACAAGTCTTCATACTTGCAGAGTAGCTTAGTGACTTTATTGATCGTGGCATCATCCCAATAGTCGCCCAACGTTGCATACTTCAACTCTACCTCCATTCCAATGTTGACCTGCTTTGTCTTTAATGGCGCGGTGATGTCGGGGTCTTCATGTGATGGTCCATAAATCTCGCGAGAGCCTTCCATTTCTAGAATGTTAATGTTTCGTGGGTCCTCATCATCCTCTTCAACATTTACGTTATAACACTCCAATGTGCCGCTTAACTGTGTCGTCCAGTCTAGCTGAAGTACTCCCATTGGGGTTGTGGTATTTTGAAGATAGCGGCTTTTACTGCTTGTAGCACATCATCAACAGTATCCAACCAACGATCTTCAAATGTGAATGTTAACAAGAATCCCTCGTGCAAGACATCCCATTCTCCCGTACCATGGCATATCTTCGTCTCATTATACCAATTCGGGGGTATGACGTCTAGGTTATGGTAGAATAAATGCACCCATTCAAGTTGTGCCTCTTCCCCATAGACCTTGGTCCATTTTGCGAGGTGCATGTGTGGATCATCTCGCCCTCATATTTGTCTACTAGTTGTAATTGGGGTTTTCTAAAATGCAGGTGCATCATCCTTCTGCATCCATGCCAGTCCTCAAAATTTCCTTGATGCATACCCCACCATCGTGTGGGTGTTGCACACAGTGCCCATTTCAATGCATCAAACTAATACTGTTTTGGTACTACGCTTTCAATTTTGTTTAGAAATTCATCCACCGCTGACAGTCCATCATATGTTGGTAGCTCCCTTACCTCTGTTGTTATGCAATGCAATGACTTGATCATCATGTTGTAGTTCAGTGTTGTTACTTCGTGCAGCCGATTCTGCCATTGCTCTATCTCCTCGTCTAAATACGTAGTGCAGGAGCTTTCGTGCTCCCACGAAATACTTCCATGTGTAGTCAAATTCACCCAATCCTCTCCTTGTGCAGTTATCTTGTAGATACAGTCAAGATCATCATCACTATCGTCGTCGCACGTCGGTTTAGTGTATCGTGCTCCTTTAGCTAGATCTAGCGGTACTACTATGCGCAGTGACTTTTTCTCAAAGGTCATTTTGCACTTCTTTAGATTTATGACTCCATTCATATCAGTAGCCTAGTATATTCCTAGTAGCATGGGATAGGGATTACTATCATCGACAATCTCTATCACTTCAAAATCCGTTTGCGCACTCATGCCTTCAATATTGACTATCATCCCTTGCAATCTTCCCGTGGGCAAAATCTTATGTTGGTTCGTCATTCATAACTGAATAGGGGACCATTGTAATGCAGGCCTACCCATGCATTCCCATGTTTGCTTTGGTAGTACATTCACGCCCGAACCTAGATCCAGGATTACCTAATCCATTTCATACTCACCTATTTGCACAGTCAACCTCATCTCCCTTCCTGTGCGCAATGCATGCTTTCCAAGTTTTTGGACCACGAGCAGTTCTCCTAACCCCATGCACCTAGTCATAAGTTCTTGTAACCCTTTGACTGCCTTGTTGTCGCACAACAGTTTCATGCATGTCTCCAGAAAGCTAGTGAGCATGGAAGGATCCATCCCTGGTTCTAGTTGATCCTTTCTACTTGAAGTGGAGGACTCCGTGAAGCTCTTCTTAGCTTCCATGAATGTCTCCTTCGCACGTTCTAAGTCCAACTCAGGTTCTTTTGTAGGAGCCTTGCAAAGCCACATGCTTTCTTCTGGCTACTTCCCTTTATCATCTCCCATGGTCATACCACTCCTGAGCATCATTTTTACATTTGGGCCTTCTTCGCGCGGTTCAGACCTCATCATTTGTAAATTTTGGGTCGGAGGGGGTTGGAGTACCCCCTTTTCGCACATCTTCGCTATCAATGAAGGGAAATATTCTGCCTCATGATCAAATTGATTATAGTACCAACATGATATCCTAGTCAGGTTCGTACAATCGTGGGAAAAATGCCCTGGCTCTCCACAATTGTAACAAATTATTTGGTCGTGACCCCTTCCTGGTCCCATTCCACCTCGACCCCGACTGTGCCCCTGAAACCCAACGCATGCCATCCATGCATTTGGGTCAAGGGCTCGCATTTCAGCCTGCACCTTCTAGGCAGGAGTCCGATCCATCATTAGTTCATAGCTTTGGTAGGTGCATTCGTCATGGCCTATCGACCTGTAGAAATTACAAAACAATTGTTGGGATGTCTGCATATACTTTTGCAACAAATGACAATTATCTGTGGTGTGTTTTCCTCCTATCTGGCAGATCACACACCATAATGTAGATGCTACACTCAGCCCTGCCTATGCCTCTGGTCTTAACGGCATTGGCCCTCCCCCTGCCAAGTAGTTCACGGATACTAGACAGTGGTCCTTGTTGTGCCCTTGGCCTTTGCATTTTATGCACCATACTTCCTTGCACACCTCCAGCCAAGTTGTCTTGTCTTGTTTCAAACTTTGCATCTCCAGACACAAATTCTAAAGTTGCACATGGATTTGTTGGATTCCCAACCCAGGGTCTTATATAGGGGTCTCATGCAATCTCATTTCCATCTCCAATGCTTCGGCCTGGGTGGAAAGTTTTTGCTGTGACAGCGTCGTCCTTAAGTGTGGCGTAAGTGAGGCCACAAACCATGCGTGATGTTGTGCTCTGTTAACGTCATATTGGCTTTGCGGATCATACTCTTCAGCCTTTGGTCCAGATCCTAAGGGGTCTCTCCCGGGAGCATCACCATATGCTTAAACCCAATGATTGATTGTGTCTCTGATTTTGGCCCGCTAAATTCCTTGTTCAACGCAGTCTGGATCTCTACAATCCCTGTGTTCAAGTGGTCATTAGAATGCTTGATATCCCACGTTAATGCACGATCATGCAGTGCTCTCACCAATGTAAACTTTTTAATATTATCATCCATAACACCCTGTGCTTCCCATACTGCTCTTACCACAAACCAAAATTGGTCCAGATCTTCATTTCCTACTCCTCTGAACACCAACAGTTTTATCGCACTCGCCATACTAAACTGCAGTGGTGGAAGAGGTGGATTGGGTGGAGATGGAGGTGAGGGGGGAAACGGGTGGCGGTGTGGGTGGGGGTGGTAAACATGGAATTCTCTGTCTTATCAAACTGAATTCGCTTCTTGGAGAAGCTTTCATGAGCTCCTCCTCGCTTTCCCGCGAGGGTCAAATTAAGGGACTATTTTCCAACTCCTCACTACCTCTGATTCTATAGATCTTCCTGCTTCGCGTAGTCCCAAATATTAATTTATTCGCATAACCTACTTTTCACACAATAGCATCTTAATCCAAGTGTTCAAGGATTTAATATACTTACCTCATGGTCCCTTGAGAAAACGTCACTCTGCCTCACTGTAGCTTATAGTCATGTCTACCATGAACTCAGTGATAAATCCTCCTATTATTCAGTCGAGCCAGTGGTCCACAGCTCGTGATATCTTATCTTCTGATGCCTCTAGTTTGCACACTAGTTCCAAAATCCACACTATTGGCTTGTCGAGCCTACACCTTCCCTGACTATCTACTAACTTCGTGATCCACTCATATATCTCAGACAGAAAAGATGTGAAGAAAATTTCATGGATTTCCGTGTACAAGTAGCACTCCAACCACTGTTCCTTAGATACTCACAGATTTATGTTCTCCTGTGCCGTGAACTTGTGAATATTCTTGTCCAACCACTCTTCAATTTCTTTCTTTGTTGGATTCCAGTGGCACGACATCAAACATCCTTTATGCAAATCCTAGTCCCAACAATGGAACCATTTGTTGGTTTGTATGGACCTGACCCAAGTTCAGAGGTGATTTAGCGAAGCAAATCCTGGTACTACTGGCCCTTTCGGAAATAGTCTGCGGAGCGTGGACTGAGGTCTCATGTGAAGTAGTATGGGAGGGTGCTAGAGCCAAGTTTCCGCACCCTGGGGATGTTTGATGGGCTTCTGTAGGTTCGCGGTCTGACCCATCGCTATGTGCACTTGCTAGTCCTTTGCAACCCATGTTGTTGTTTCTGCACAACCCTGCTCGGGGCGCAACTCATATGATACCTAAGTTCCTTGCTAATTAACTTATTACTTAACTTGTGTGTGTAAGATTTATGGTTATTACAACATATTTAGCAATCATATCAGTGTGCGCAATACATAAACCAATATAAACATAAATAAGATAATGCACAACAAATACACAGAAATAAGAATCAACTCCTCTTTATTAATCTTCAATCATGATTACAGACTCAACACTGCCCTGCGCACCCAGCTGCAGGGGTCCGTGCACTCAGCTGTTGACTCTACTAGGCCTCTATGCACTCAGCTGCAGAGCCTCTTCCTACCACTATGACCCAAGACACTTAGAACCCTACTCTAAGCTTGGACCATTCCTTCGCTACTCACTCTATCATCTACTCTCTTTTCAACTTAGAGCCTTGCTCTATTTATACAATCCCATGGTCTGCGGACCATGGGTAGGCCAATTTACATTAGATTACTTACTTTAGGGTGGAAAACCCTATGAATTAACCTCTACTTTGCACTCCGCGCCCACAATTCGCGGAGTCTTACAAAACCTTTGACTGACACTTGGGCTTTGAGCCCCAAAACATGTTGTGGGGGGATTCCAAGCCCAACAAGAGTTCAACGATGGCAATGTATTTTGCAATGTTGTTAGTGGTAGGTCTAAGGAAGATGCCCCCCAGACTTAAAAATTTATCACTGGGTGAAACGAGCACCCAGGCAATGAAGCAATATTTTGGGAACTACAGATGGTGCCATAGACATAGCTAATGTAGATTAAAGATGATACAAACATATTCAAACCAAGTACCAAACATGATAATCAATAGACTGAAATGAAACACACATGTAGAAAATTGTAGAAAAAACATACTACATACGTATGTACAAGGAACTATGCCAAGAAAACTAGATACAATGTGGCCAAAGAAGTAACCCATTAGGAGACTCAATGATGTACGTATCAAGATCAATATACTTCAGACAAGAATAAGGTCTAAAGTTGACACAAATGTGATGAGAACCATTGTGTTTGATGATGGGAATGATTTTAGGTACCCAGGTGGGAGATGCATGGTACAAATTCCTGTAACGCAAATGTGTGGGAATATAAGGATCAGTCCCAAGCATCATTTCATATAAAAGAGAGAGGATGCTACAAATGATAGTAGAAATATTCGTGTATTTAATAATCTCATCATGAGGGAAATCCACTCTCAGAGTAAAGTTCTCCATAATCCCAAGTTTCTTGGAAACGTCAATGGGAATAACAGAAGGAATGTTTGCAAAAGTTTAGTAAAAAAGAATAGCATGGGTGATATCAGGATCTTGTGCCCAATAGAAATCTCGTGAAGAAACAAGGGTGTGAAAATAACCATTCCATAGTTTCAAACAAGGGGGGAAAATAAAGGATGAGATGGATCTTCCCAAGATAAATTAAATATCATCATGTCTTCCAAGATGTCAACATCAAATGCCATAATAGCATCAAGGAAGGTGTTGGGTACCAAATCTGGCTATTTTTCTGTTGCATTTCTATCATCCTTTTTGACACTTTTGTACTATTTTACCCATGTTGCTATGCTAAACTTACAAGGTAAATATCCCTAACTTGTCTAATTGGAATATTTTAATTAATGAGTAAAGTCATGGAGTCTTATCTATTCACAGCACTAAAATGTATGTTTGAGCGCAGCTTGGAGAACAGGAACCCTTGCTTCAACATCTCACAATAGATCTAGCAATGACCAGCCATAAGGAGGCCACACAGCTGGAGTCACAACTCCCTGAACTATTCTTGGGCCTCTTACTGATCTTGGTTATCTAGTGTTGGTGTCGTTCCAACTAATTTATATTTCTGAGTATACGGTTACCATGTTTCAAGGAGATATGTTATTCTCATGCGCTGTGTATAAAAGACAAATTGTTCCTATAAACGGGGATCCCCCCGTCGATATTGTAATCACCTGTTATAGATTAATAAAGTATCACCTGTTTTGTTGTTCTAATCTTCGTTGTGATTAACGCAGCCCTGATCAGAGACATGGGCTCGCTCTTCTGATCAGGTGCTACATCTTTTGGTGTGTGTTATTTATTATTTTATGCTTGCTGTTACAATTCTTTACTTCTTGTAATTGTTTCTGGAGTTTTGTATTTAGTTTAATCTTACAGCAATGTTTTGAATCTTAACTACAAACCCTTGGTCGGAACAGATTGCACTTTTGCCCCTGCATATACCTTGCGCATTTCTTTGAAAGGATACGCACATGGATTGATAAATTAATGTCGGAATAGGGTGAATAAATTGTTCATACCTGGACACCAACATTTTGGCGTCATTGTCGGGGAGGCTAACAAGGTGCAAAACAATGATCCGGACCAACTAGAGGGTCAATCACTCGTCTTGGGGAGAGAATGAGTTTTCTCACTTTGCTTCAGGTCCTGAGCATAAGTTTTCTTTCCGCTTGTTTATTTTTTGCTTTTCTATTTGATTTTGGGCCACTTTCTTGTCTTGGGGAGGGAAGAGTCTTTTGACGCCCTGCTCCAGGCCCTGAGTTAGATTTATTTCTTTTAACCCCTTGTGTGATTTTTGGGAAACCCTAGATTTTACCCTAGGGAGGGAGGAGTCTTTTGACGCCCTACTTTAGATCTAGAAGTATTAGGTCTTCTCAAGGTTTATGTTTGTTTCTGGTTCTTGACTCGGGGAGAGAGGAGTCCTTTGACACCTTGCTCCGGGCCTGAAACCCTAGATGTTTGTTTTTTTTTTTAGTTGCCTTTCTTTTTGTAAGTCCTTTCATCTTGGGGAAGGAATGGTCCTTTGACACCTTACTTCAAGATTTAAGCATTGTAGGTTCATACCAAGACCTTCCATTATACCAAATTTTGTATGAACAAAGAACCAAATAAGAGGTGCAGAGGGAGAGCCCCAAAGAGGGGAGGACCAGATATGGGAAGAAAAACCTATATCTAGCAAGTCATAGAAAAGGTTGAATCAGAAGCATCCTCTTACACAGCTATGAGACCAGGGGCACAAAGAGTGAAGTCTGAGGGACAATCATTAGAGCATCCAGTGTTATCTACAACATTCTTTGGTGATTCGACACAACAAGTCCCTCTAGAAGTGGAAGAAACATCCAGCAGTAGACCTAACCAGGAGAATCTTACGTTGGTAATAGCGAAGGAAGAGGTCACAAGCAGAACATCAACATGGTCAAACTGCTTTAGTAAGGGAAAGGAGGTTGTAGCCGAGGGATCAAGCCATTAGGACACAGGAGAAGGAAACGAGGAGGTACTCACATCACCAAGGGACCATGGAAGTGCTGCTAAAGAAAATCAAGTCTGAGTGGTAAGGAATCCTTAGCCATCTCCCACAGAGCCTGCTGAGATTCCCAATAGTTATTGGAAGATACTTATGGCTCCCACAACCTCCACCATCAATTTTCCGTTTGGGGATGTAGGAGCCGGTGCACCCACAAATCCTATTCCATTGGCAGCCTTACCAAACTTTCATGGGCTTGTTTCAGAAGACCCCAACACATTTCTATTTGAGTTTGACATAGTGTGTCAGGGGTAAAACTATACAATGGATGCCCAGAATTAAAAAAATTTCCCTTCTACATTAAAGGGAACGACTCTACGATGGTTCATGGGCCTTGGAGGAAAGTCTATTTCCACATCGGATGGTATTCAGACAGATTTTCTGGAAAAAATACTAGGATTGTTGTAAATCCCAGAAAATCAAGGAGGAACTTTTCAAATTCACACAAAAAGAAGATGAGACTTGGAAGATCATGTGGAACAATTCAAATACACCTTACAAATGTCAAGTCACTCTGACCTGGATAAGGAAATTTTAAAAATTATCCTCCTTCGATCTTTTCGTGAGGACTTGATGGAACTATTGAACATTGTAGGAAAGGGAGACATCTCTAAGGAAAGCTTCGAAGCTATTTGCAAACTATGCATTCAGTGCTCGAGGGGGCTTGCAAGAAACAGACAAGGAATTTCTCAGCAAAGGGGTCTGGTGGGGGTGTTACAAAGGCAGAAATTGGAAAACTACTAGACAACTTGAGGAAAAATATCCTCAACACTCTATCGGCACAGATGGATACTCTACAAGTAAAACAGAAGCAGCTGGAATTGGATAGGACCATGGCGATATTTTTCCCTAAGTGTTGGAGAGGTAAATCCCCTCTACGGATAGAGGCGATCCCTACTAGCCCAGAACGGGTATAGCAACAATCAAACAATGCTATCACGCAAGTTCCTAATTCCAAATAAAAGGTAGGTGATGAAGACCTACTTGAGTTCCAACGCTTTTGTTCGTAGAAGAGACGTCGCCCACGATCCTTTTTCTTGGCCAGTCACAGTCCTCCACTATCTTCGTGAATGGACACCAGCACACAAAGAGATAAACACAAACACAAGCGTGAAATCTAATATATGCAATTATACATCAGTCAGGAAGGATATAATTCAACATCAACCATTACAAGTACAATGAAAATGGAACCATAATGATAATCATCTATTATTAATAATCAACAAAGGAGAATACAACCAGCGTCCTGACGTCAAGTCCTCCTTTGGCTGGGTGCTCAGCTACACAAGTCTTGCAAAGCTTGAAGGGATGAGGGACAAGCTTCTCTCTCTTTGGTGACAAGATCTCCTTACTTAGGTTAAGCCTTATGGACACAAAGAAGGCTCTTGCAACTCTAATCTCTTGATATCTTCCTTTCCGCACAAGTATAATTACCACTGGAACTAGAACTAGCTTGCTCAAGCCATGGAGACAAGATTTTATAGATGAAAAGGAAGGGATAAGATCAATCACAACAATAATGGATTTGGCTTCATCACTTGGAAACTTCTATGGAATGGTGGCAAACTATTTCCCATTCAAGGAGATTCGAAGCCAAACCATCCTCACTTAACTTGGATTCAGTTGGTGAATGAGTTGGATAGAACTTTCGGAGGTTGATTGGTTAAAATTTTTTCCCAAAAAGGTTGGCGCGATTGCGACTCTGGGACAGAGCGCTAATGGCGCGCCCCTTTTATAGGATTTTTCCCATTGGCGCGGGCAGAACACAGTGGGCCAGCATTAATGTAAAAAGGGCCATTTTTAAGGGTAAGCTGCAGAAAATGTCTTCAGGGAATATGAAGCTCATGTTCAGAGGTGAATGATGCAAGTGGTTTCAAGTCTTGTCACTTCTCACAAGTCCCGGAATGGGTCCTCCAAGGTGCAGGATAGGGGTAATAGGGACGGTGACAAATGGTGACAAATTACTGTGTAACAGATGCCCCCTAAAGCATGAGTCCCGAGAGAGGAAGGGGTGAAGTGCTTTACAAGAACATGCGTGACTGAAAACACTGCCACCGGAGAACCTGCGAAAAGAAGTACAACTGATATCTCAAGTACATGATAGATGTGGTATGGGCACAACCATCCGTAACAGAGTATATAAAACAGGATCCCAGGTATGGACGCAGCCATCCGATGAGGATCTATAAATGGACTCAGGTATGGTCGTAGCCATCCAATGAATGAGCCATGTAATGATTACAATAATCCACAAAATGCAACCCACATTTCCATATGCATAATCCGGGGTCTTGCGCTCCAACTCGACTCGAACACAGTACAAGTTCAAGCATGTGAATACAGGAGTCGAAGTCGAACATGCTTGAACATCATCTGATTACTAGTCAAGGATGAAAACTGTTAACAGACGCGAGAGGGGCCACCAATAATGATGATGGTCCTCAAGGTACTATAGGTACAATCCACGGCATGCGAATCAATGAGCCGGTGTCGAACACCCATAGAATCATCCGATCGGAGGCTAGTGATCAAAACCTCTCGTCGAACACGAAGAACCTACCATTGAGGCATGCATGATCCAAGGTACCTGAAGGGAGTCTCTAGGTCATCTTCCTGGATAATGAGTTGAAGTCGACAGGAAGTAATCTTGATCGAAGGTGGGCCATAATGTTTCCCACATCATCGACACGAGATAGAGAAGGAAAATATGTTTTGTGTGAGGTATCAGAGGGAGGTTGAGTATTCTGCAGAGGTTAACTTCTCTTGAACATATTGGCAGCACAACAGCGGATTTGGCAGTATTTGATGTCAAATGATCAGGGGTCATGATGACAAAACGATGAGCAGATGAATGGTCAAATAGGATAACCCAAACCCATGGAGCAAATGTGAAATGAGATGAGATGTCCCCACCCAAACACGAATGCAGAAAGTGCCATATTCAAGAGCGACATACTGCCGACGACGACGATTATGATTCCTTTATTCCCCCACCATTTCTGGCGAGTACCCCGGTTATTTTTGGATGGCAAGCTTGACGGGGATAGCATATGCTTGAATGGTGTCATTACGACAAAATCCAATGTCATTAAGGTTTTAATGAGTCTAACAAAGGAAAAACTCAGCGTCTTTTCATGTTTAGAGAGTTTGAAAAGACAACAAAAAGGAAACTCCAGGGGTTTCCTTTTTCATAAAGTTGTGTCTATCGAGCCCGAAAAAGTATAAAAGTAAGCTCGAAAGAACCGCCTGGCCATTACGACCGAGGAGTACTTTTCGTGAGTAGTGACATTGATCCGAAAAAGTAAAAAAGTGATCGATATCACGCCGTTTCATCACCATTAACGAACCTGAAATGACAAAGGCTTGACAATCTTTTCATTCTTTATACGGTCGGAAAAGAGTTTAAAGATGACTGCCTCTTATTTACGTTTAGCGAGTCAAGAGGAACAACTTGGCAATCTTTTCATGTTTAGCGAGTCAGAAAAGAGCTGAAAGATGACTCCACTGTGACTTTTTCATGTATTTACCGAGTTCAAAAAAGTATAAAATACAACTTGTTTCACCATCAAAGCTGCGTAAAAGACCTGTCACTGCACAAGAAGCAAGCGTAAAATCCATTTTCGACCAAAAATATTAAAAAATAACCTTTCTAAACCCAAAAATGAGTTAAAAAGTCTAAAAATAGGGTGAAAATGTAAAAAATAGAATTACTTTTACTTTTTACCTCTTGAAGAGTGAGAGTGGTCTATTTGGGAAGTAAACTTCAAGCGGTGAATACAGCCAATCTGTGCAACCATTCATGATCTCGTCGGCTCCAGGTAAGAGGCGCTTCCTTTAGCTCCATTTCTATACCATTTTTTATGCATTTGATTCTTGATTGAGCCTCTGCAAGGGGGATTTTCAAATTTAGGGCTTCGCCCCATTGGCGCGGGTATCCGGCACGGACCCGCGCTAATGGGGTAAACTGCCCAAGGGGGTCGCACCATTAGCGCGACTGTTTTAAAAACAGTTGCACTAACCGCGCAACTCAAATTTTCCCGTGGATTTACCCGTTGCATTTGAATTTTTCTTGGTTCATAAATTCTCCAAGGCTTTAGTAATGGTTTATTTACCCTTGTGGGTGCAGGAAACAAGCCAAAATGGTAGTAGAGTGGAAAGAACGGGAACACAATGCTGTGGACGCCTTGGCAATTGAGGATGAGGGGTGCATGAATGCTTTGAGGGATTGTGGCTTCAAAAAGTTCTTCCTTACATCATATATGCGGTCTCAACCTAAGTTGCTACAGTTCATAATTGATGCTTGGGATGTGGACGACCAAGTATTTCGTCTACGGAACCAGACCTTAGAGCTTGAGGTATCTGATGTATATTTCATCACCGGGTTGTCACGGAGAGGGGCAGTTCCCATTTTGACTGGCAGTAGACCTTCCGGAGAGAAGGTAGGCGAAGTAAAAGCTCGAGTGTGCCCGGAAGCACAATTAGGGAGATAGAGTGCTAAGGTGGCTATCAACACCATCTGGGACTTGAATCTCAAGGCCATTTTATTCACCATCACACGTGCAGCTGGGGTACAAGCGCCCCATGAGGCGAGCAAGAACCATCTGATACTCGTGACAGAATGCCTCAGCCCCACCATATTTGATTGGGATACAACTGTGACCACTAATATCAAAAGGCAGCTCACAAATTGTAAGCGTGTAGATGTGAAACAGTTCGCATATGGCTCGATTGTGGTATCATTCTTCTTGGAGCGAATACCACTTTTCCAGATCCAGAGAGCCGTAGTGGCGGATCCATTGCCACGAGAGCCTATAATGGCTCGCTGGGCAGCATTGATGCCCAGAGGAGGAGGGGGCCAGGAGATGTCATGGTAGCCCAAGTTATTCATATGGCTTCGTCGACAGCTGATCGTGATCCAGGATTGGCCTTACTCAGGAACCAGTTTCATGGGGGACCCAGACCTTCCATTACCAGAGGGGGAGGAATGGGAGGAGGAGTTAGGTATGAACTCCTTGTTTTTGATGTTTTATGTATTTTCATTTTTTTTTTAATCTTTTTGATACATGCCTGTTCTGATGATGATTGTATGTATATGTATACGTGGGCCCAGAGCGACCAGCCAGCCTGTCTCCTACAGAGCGGAGGGGCCAACCCGCAGCCGACCCTCAGGCAAGGGGTACTGTGGGGGAGGAGCTGATACAAAATCTCGAGGGGCTCGCCCAAGGGATTCCGGGTTATGCCAGTTTGGCGGATGTGCCTTTCGCATATCAGAGGCACATAGTGGGGGTGCCGACTCGCATCCATCGCCTGCTGAGACGATTGGTGCGCGCGGTGATGTGCTATCATGACCACCACCGTGATTAGACTCCTAGGCTTTATTTTCTGCATATTTTTTGAGAGACATGTGTCTCAGATGTATGGAGAACATAGACTCTATCCAGACATGTATACTTATTTTTTGAGCATCTCAGTGCGCCACACGATATAGATATATATATACATGGTGTTATGGTTTATTGTATTTTTTGCTTCTTGTATTATGTTGATTTACATATTATGCAAATGTCTGTCCAATACATAGTTAGCTAATGCATCGGTTACTGCATTAAGTCGTCTTGGAATATGTTGATAAGTAATGTAATCAAAATCTCTTTCCAATAAATTAACACGTAAATACAACCTTAAAATGCGATGATCCCTGACGGAATAACGTCCATTGAGCTGGTGGACTACAAGTTGAGAATCTAAGTTTACAACCAATGTATGGATTCCGAGGTTAATTGCCTCAGCTAATAATTCAATTACAGCACTATATTCAGCCACATTGTTCGTTGTACAACCCAGACACACCCCTTGAATATCTACTAACTCACCATGAGGATCGTAGATCACCCATGCCGTAGATGACAGGTTGCGAGTACTGCGGGAGGCACCATCAGCAAAACCAACGTAAGGCGATCCAGACATCTGTTCAAGAAGCAAAAGACACAATAAGCGGCAATCATGCCGACACACTGAGATAAAAACTAAATAAACATGCACACACAACATACTGCTGAAAGCATACTTATGTACAAAAATAAAGAGCTCGCATGATACCTGGTTCAAGTCAAGCCCCTTTCGGGACGTTGCTTTATCGCACTGTTGCATAACCGGCCTAGATAATGTGGGCATTGCTCGGCCTGTTGTATAAAATGATCAACGGCATTGATGATCTGCCCATGCCCCCCGGCCGAGCGAGGTTTACAAGCTAGAGGATCAGTGCCCCCTTTGGCAGAGGGACCGAGGGACGCAACAGTGTGAAATGAGGGATCAGAGCGAGTAGAAACCAAACCGAGCGAAGCAAGGTTCGGGGGTGGGAGGGAGAAGACACCCATGAGGGTAGGGTCTTTGAAAAGCCCGGCTCCCACACTCTCATAAGGAACGGAGGTATGTTCAACGAAAGGTACATTTCCCTCAGAAGAGGAAGCAAAGAAGGAGAGTTGGTCTACCGTGACAATTTTCCCTTGGTGAGGGAAACGGATGACACGGAAGAGGGATGAAGCCACGGCATGCATGGCATGCGTCCAACTCCGGCCCAGAAGGAGGTTGTATGTGAGATTTGCATCAACGACCTCAACTTCTACTTCAACGGTTTTCCCTTCTAAGGTGATTGGCAATCGTTGAAGAATACCATAAGGACGGGATTCTCTCCCATCGAAAGCTTCCAATGTCGTAGGAGACTGGCTCAGAGTCGGAGACCCAATCGCTTTCCAACAAGCAATAGACATAATGCAAGTCGATGCGCCCTCATCAATAACTGTACGATGAATCGTTTTGGAATTGATGACGACTTGGATAAGAAAAGCGATCTGATGAGGCAGCCTAGGGACATGGCTCTTGAGATTGAAGGTAATCAGATCCGAATCTGCCGGGTCGATGCCATCGATGGCCGATAGCAGGGACTTCCTCTGAGGGGGGCAGCTCTGGAGAACTTCTAAGGCGGACATAGTCGATGGAGCCTGCACTAAGTCCTCTACGATGCTATAGTGCTGGGCAACACGAGCATTCGGGTTGTAAGAAGATCGCCTGAGTACTCCTTTAGGAGGGGGTCGGATGGTCGTCTCAGTACTTGGTCTCTCAATATGGAGCGGACCAGAGCTGGACGAAGGAGCACTTGAGGGGACCTCGGGCTCCTTCCTGATGGACGACGGATACTCCTTTGCTCGAGTTGTTACATGAATGGGAATAGATCCGGCCATGAAGACTTAGGAACCGAAGGGAGAAGAAGACGGATCAACCACCATTTGAGTCTGCTGAGAGGGAAAAGGTTCTTTAAGAACCGCAGGAACCCCAGGAGCGCCTTTCAACAAGCGACTAACTTCGGATCGCCTTGGGCAGTCCTTAGTGTAGTGATCCTACTCACAAATGAGGCATTTATATTTCGGTTTGTGCTTAGCTCCTTCCTTGGCTAGAGGTTTGGAGGATTCCTGTTTAGGTTGTTCAAATTTATTTTTTCCTTTCCCCTTTTTCTTTCCTTTCGAGGCCTTACCCGCCATGGTGGACTGGACAGCGTTGACCTTGGAAGTAGCACCAGAATTTGAACCACCCTGAGAAGTGTTTTTGTTAGAAGCACCTGCCTTTTGCTTCCCAGGGTTTGAAGATGATTTTTTAGAGGCCGGGTTCACAGAGCCAATAACTCCATCGACAGATGGCTTCGGTGGAGCCTTGGATGTACCGGGCCTTGGGGCGTTCGGCAAATACTCATACAAGGTACCTGATTGAGAGTAAACTAAGTCCAGGTACTGAGCACGTGCGATTGCTTGCTCTTCAGTCACACAGGCTCCCATAGCAATGTCCCGTGCAATCTTAGGGAAAACGGAAGTCGTGAACCAGTCGGTGAGGAGTTGATCAGGAATCCAAAACTTGATCAACCGGCGGCGCCTTCTCCATTCATGTATATGATCGGAGATATGCGTAGCTATATCCTGCTTAAGAGACGTAAGGAGGTGGGTCCTTGTCTCGTATCGAATGGGTAACTGAAAGTGAGTAAGGAATTCCATAGCCAATGAATTAAAATCCTGAAATGACGCGCGGGTCAATTCAATATACCATTTAGCAGCAGAACCAGTGAGAGTCCTTTGGAAGAGGCGAAGTCGAATCGAATCATCAAGCCATGAATTAGATGAACACCATAAGTGATACGTAATTACATGGGCTTGAGGGTCCTCTTCGGCTTTTTCGTCAAATTTGGGACAATCGCTAGGTATCTTAGTTGGAACTGGTGGCCATTGTGGATTATGCAAAATGGGATCATTTGTTAACTTCCACACATCGGGCAGTTCCAACGTCGCTAGAAATGGTAGCTGCGGGTTGAAGGACATCTGTGGATACGAGGTAGGGCCAGAATTCCATCCAGTTGCTGGTTGCCCCCACTGACCTTGTCCAGATGGACTAGGTCCAAAAGGATCCTGTCCATAAGAATTTTTTCCATAAGGGTTATATCCAGAACTGGATGGTTGATACTAGTTCTGCCCCCAGCGCCCCATTGGTTACCATACTGCCCTGCAGGTTGCTGATAATTTTGATAAGGGTTGGCCTGCGGGTGTTGGTAATTTTGATACGGGGTATATCCCCTGCGGGTGTTGGTAATTTTGATACGGGATTTTGCCCCTGGGGTTGCTGGTATCCATAGGGTTGCTGTGCTCCATATTGAGCCTGGGAACCAGGCGGCATTTGATGAGAAGGTTGGGATTGGTACCCACCTGAATAAGAAGGTTGGGATTGGTACCCACCTTGTGACTGGAGACCAGCTTGATTCTGGGGTTGGTAACTGGGTTGAGGCTGCGAAGTAGGAACCATCTGCATTCTCAGTTGAGCCCCCCCAGAAAGATATCCTTGCGAAGAGTAAGGTTGGGCCACCCGGCCAGAAGGTTGTCCTGGTTGGATCTAAGACGGGCCTGCCTGCCCAAAAGGTTGAGCTTGCTGGGCGTTGGGCCATCCTTGTGCAACCGAAGGTTGTCCTTATAGACCGGATGGCTGATTAGGCTGAGCAGTGGGCTAGCCTTGCTGTGCGTAAGGCTGGCCACTTTGCCCAGAAGGGTAGCCTTGTTGGTTTTCGGGTTGACCTTGCTGACCATAAGGTTGTCCCGGGTTCCCATAGGGTTTCCCCGAAGGGTAGCCCTGCTGGGGCCCAGGTTTTCCTTGCTGAGCATAGGGTTGTCTCGGGTTTCCAGAAGGTTGCCTAAGATATGTATAAGACGTACCACTAGACGCTAAAGGTTATCGTTGTCCTTGCGAGCCTCCAGGTTGACCTGGATAGGTCTGGCCATAGTACTGCTGCCCATAATTAGGCTACGAGTAGGATGGTTGACCCTGGTAGGGTGGTCCTTGGGATGGCTGCCCTTGACCTGGATGGAACTAGCCACCACCATATCCGGTGGAACCCCAAGCCACATTTAGCGAAACTGAACCTTCAAGATAGGGCTTAGATGGCAAGGAGGTATACAAATGATGATTGACAGGATCATAATAGGGGCCTTGCCCACCCGGGTTCTGAACAACATGCAAGTATTGGGAATATGCCCCCCCTGCCGAAATAGCATTAGAAAGAGGTGGGGCACCACTTGTGGGATGGACAACTCTAGCAGTATGTGCCGATGGACCACTTTGTACCGGGCCTTGAGATGGGCCGGCAATAGAAGTCACAGGAGAAGATGCTGTAACGGCACTAGCAACTGGAGTTGATGACGCGACACAGACGGTCGGATTGGTTGGAACTGAAGTAACAACAGTTTGGGAAACAAATGGTCCCATTGTAGGGACAATGTTATTATCCCACATAGAAGAGGAAGTCGCAGAATTCATAGCATCCCTTAGAGATCTATACCGCGCCGGCACTGTGATATCGAGAGGCGTAACAGTGTAGGGTGTAGAGATAACTGGGGATGTAGCCACAATGGGAGTATCAATACTCAACATAACGGGCGTTCCAATCGACACAGGTGATGTATCCTCCATGTCGGAAGAAGCCATCGGAGATGCAACACCAACAAGAGTAGTGGGAAAATCCTCTTCAGAGGGCTCCCAAACAGGGTTCCAAAACAAGTCGTAAAGCTCGTCCTCTGGAGCACGAGAGTTCAACGGTTGGACACTCGGAACAATAGGGAAAGTGTCGCCACAAACCGGTGTCTCAGGGGTAGCAGAAGAAGGAGACCCTTGGTCACTTGGGATGAGAGAGGGGATCAATGGATCCGCCAGGATGATAAAGCAACAATCCTAAACAAGCTAATGATAAAAGACCCTACTCAAAACTAAACGCAAACAAGATCTAATAAGGTAAATGTAATTGTGGCCGAATAAATTTTTAAGACATTAGGACACAACTTGACCTTTTCATGTTTTAAGAGTCGAGAAAAGGACAAAAGATGACTCTAGTCGCCTTCGAATATTTAATGAGCCCAAAGTGACAAATGCTCAATAGAGCCTTTTCTTTTAAGGAGTCTGAAAATGATCAAAAAGTGACTACTATGGAGAAACTAGGCAAGGGGTTTACTAGACAATCTGTAAAATTGCTTATACACCTTGGCAATCATATGAAAACCAAGGACTTTTCGTACTGCAGTCAATCTTCCTGAATGTTGTGTTCGATGCGTTACGGCTTGTAAGGCGGCAGACACGGCTTCCTTTGGATCAAGGATGATAACCTAGTGGAGTCTCCCCATATATACGCAACGGTACGTGGGAGCACAAGTCCGTACTAGACCACAGTTGAATCACACAAGGAGGAATCACCCAACCTTAATGCAAGAACAAAAGTGACTAGGTTTAACGACGCTGGAGCACGTCTCTAGCCTAGACCTCTAGAATGTGAGCGTTATGTTCCAATGCGTTTTTAAGTTGATTCGGTTTATTTTATGGTTGATCTTTAGTTAAGTTTCGATTTCAGGTCCTACCGTATGTGATCTTTCACAATTGCCTAGATGCAAGCTATATGCCAAAGAATACCATTTCGTTCAATGAATACTAACTACGAGAAGGTTAAGAATTTTCAATCAAACAAAATGAGCACAATCGATCAAGCAACCTAATGCAGCTAATGGGAACTAAATAAAACTTTTTCTTTCAAGAATATGAGTCAACGAAAAGTTCTATTCCATTAACTATTAAACGCAAAAGAGATTTGTTCGATTTCTTTTTCGAAGGCACAGTGCACTATAATGAATTTTGAAAGAAAATAACACTGCGTAAAAGAGACAAATTCACTCAATGAGAACACAGTGAAATCCCAAGACACCAAAACAACTCTCCAAACCAGAAGAAGAGAAAAATCTTGTACGAGCTATGTGATCTAAGCTCAAACAAGGCAAGGATGAAATCCAAGCAAAAAGAGGCAAGTCACTCGGAAATCAACCAAAAACACTTCACCAATCACTGAACAAGTGCAAAAAACAATCGCAAAGTCGACTGGACAATCAAGAAACCCAAAACTCCTACGGAAGTCTCGACACACATGGCCACTAGATGTCCTAGGGTTAAGGTGTGAAATCGGTGGACAGAAGCAAACACCCGAAGGATGGAGGTTAAGAACCAGTCAAACAAGGATCAGACACACTCCAGCAACTGAAAAAGATGTGGCAAGATGCAAATCCAAGCTCAGAAAGTAGGCAAACAAGTGGACTGAAAAGCTAAGAGGCCTGGCGCGACTGTCAGGCTGAAACTCGCGCTAAACAGGGATTGGCGCATGTTGTCAGTTAGCAATAAGGGCCACTAGCGCGACTGTCAAAGGGAAAAACGCGCTAATAAAGTTTGCCAAGTTAAAAAGAAAAATAAACAGTCTAAAGCTTGGTTTACAGTATCTAGGCAAGTCAGGAAGCAAGAGGCAGCAAGAACTTAAGTCCAAAAAGCTATCCAAGAAAGCAAACAAGAGAAAACAAAAGAGGCAAGACAAACTCCAAATTGTTCAGTCCGTAAACCAAACCGGAGATTGACTGAAGCGGCTTTGATCTACTTCACTACTGCAAAGCAATAGTGTTTCGAAGGCTATCTGGCCGTGCTTCAGATTCTGTCTAAGTTTACAAATTAAACAACAAGCTAAACTCCCTAGCGAGTCGCCAAATTGTTGGAGAGGTAAATCCCCTCTACGGATAGAGGCGATCCCTACTAGCCCAGAACGGGTCTAGCAACAATCAAACAATGCTATCACGCAAGTTCCTAATTGCAAGTAAAAGGTAGGTGATGAAGACCTACTTGAGTTCCAACGCTTTTGTTTGTAGAAGAGACATCGCCCACGTTCCTTTGCCTTGGTCGGTCACAATCCTCCACTATCCTCGTGAATGGACACCTGCACACAAAGAGAACAACACAAACACAAGCATGAAATCTAATATATGCAATTATACATCAGTTAGGAAGGACATAATTCAACATTAATCATCACAACAATGAGAATGGCATAATGATAGTCATCTATTATTAATAATCAACAAAGGAGAATACAACAAGCGTCCTGACGTCAAGTCCTCCTTTGGCTGGGTGCTCAGCTACACAAGTCTTGCAAAGCTTGAAGGGATGAGGGACAAGCCTCTCTCTCTTTGGTGACAAGATCTCCTTACTTAGGTTAAGCCTTATGGACACAAAGAAGGCTCTTGCAACTCTAATCTCTTGATATCTTCCTTTCAGCACAAGTATAATTACCACCAGAACTAGAACTAGAACTCGAACTAGATTGCTCAAGCCATGGAGACAAGCTTTTATAGATGAAAAGGAAGAGATAAGGTCAATCAAAACAATAATGGATTTGGCTTCACCACTTGGAAACTTCCATGGAAGGGTGGTAAACTACTTGCCATTCAAGGAGATTTGAAGCCAAACCATCCTCACTTAACTTGGATTCAGTTGGTGAAGGAGTTGGATAGAACTTTCGGATGTTGATAGGTTAAAAAATTTGCCCAGAAAGGTTGGCGTGATTGCAACTCTGGGACAGAGCGCTAATGGCACGCCCTTTTTATAGGATTTTCCCCATTGGCGCGGGCATAACACAGTGGGCCAGCACTAATGTAAAAAGGGTTATTTTTAAGGGCAAGGTGCAGGAGATGTCTTCAGGGCATATGAAGCTCATGTTTAGAGGGGAATGATGCAAGTGGTTTCAAGTCTTGTCACTTCTCACAAGTCTCTGAATGTGTCCTCCAAGGTGTAGGAGAGAGGTAATGGGGATGGTGACAAAAGATGACAAATTACTATGTAACAAGGAACACTGCCTTGTGTTCGTGAATTACCTCACGGGAGGAGGAATGATGTTGTTAAGGTTGGAAGTGCAAGTAGGACCTAGCGTGACACCTCCTTTGTGGTGCACAATTTGTCAAATATGAGGAAAGTGTTGGAGAGGTAAATCCCCTCTACGGATAGAGGTGATCCCTACTAGCCCACAACGGGTCTAGCAACAATCAAACAATGCTACCACGCAAGTTCCTAATTGCAAATAAAAGGTAGGTGATGAAGACCTACTTGAGTTCCAACGCT